>WTXV02056210.1:6777-21821 GCA_009823435.2 Nymphicus hollandicus | reverse complement strand
GTTACTGGTAAAACACATAACTGTTTTTGATGTGTTACCATCCTTGGGGGAAAGGACAGACAAGTTAATTTTGTGCATCTTGTCAAGTAAGTTTTCAAGGTAACTCTGAGGCTGCATTACAAGAACTGAGCACTGTCTGTGCAAATTCACCTCCCACTGCAAGAGCTGCTGGGTGGAGGAAGCATACACAGTGTCCCACCACGGGAATCCATAAATGTATAGTTATGGTAGATCTGATTCTTTCCTCTTTTGACTTGGCAGAGCTGTAGTTAAATTTGGTGAACCAACAACTAGCTCACAGCAGCTAAGAAGCTGTCCCTACATGGCTGTGGCAGTGCCACTACCACATGAAGCTGCGGAAAGGCTGACACTGTAAAGAAGTCTGTGTGCTTTGAACCAAGTCAGAGGTTTTCAACAAGAATAGCCTGGTTTATTCATGCTAAATGTCTACAGCTTTCTGCATAAGCTGCATAAAAAGTATTAGCAAATAGTTTCATCATTCCACACTAATAAAAGTTGCCTAGCACCAAGGTGAAAAATTCCTGCCACAGAGAAAGAAGCCTTATTATAAACCTACTTATGAACAGGAGGGAAGAAAGACCCTGTTGCCTGGCATGTGTATGTAATGCATGTGCAATGTACAGTACAGTCCCGCCACTTGTGTTTTCAATTGTGTCAATACACAGTAGACTTTTAACTCACTAGTTGGGAACTCTGTTCCCCAAGGGAAATGCAGGACTCACCATGACAGTAGTAGCACGGGGTAGAAAATGGCGTGGATAGAGACATCATGCTCTATCCACCTGGGGGGGAAGCCAGGCCCAGAGCTCCTATTCCAGATACTCAGGTACCTCCTTTCCTGATTTCCCAGCATTTTCACTCCTCTGCATTGCCACACTGACATCTCCCTGACTATTTCCTGGTTATCATCTCAAATACAGCTTGCCTTTGTTTTCTATCCACTGCTTTCACACTTGCCAGTATTTTAATCAGTATCTTACTTTACCTCTCTCTTGGATTCTCAGACAGGATTCCAAGCCTTCAATAAGCTTATACCTTTGTAGCTTTGCTTATATGTGCATGACAGAGCTCATGTTCTGTGCATCTTTACCTGAATTCCCTTCGTAGACAAAACTCCTGAAAAAAATTCATTGGTTTTCCTTCATGTTCTTCCAGCATTTATCCTTCCTTTCTCATTTAAACCACTGAAGCTTTACTTGTGCCTTAGTCACTCATCATACTAACTTCCACAATCTTTCTCTCTTACCCTCTTTCTCTTTGTTCTTGTTTGCCCAGACTCGTTTCCTATCCTCACTCTTCAAGAACGCAGTGCTCATCCCTTTGAATTCATCAGAACCCCTTCTGTCCCAGGGTGCAGTCAGCCCTTCAAAGTTTGCACAACAGAGCTGTGGTTACACCTCTGCCCTAATATCCACTGACTCTCAGCGCTTTCTGCCCTGCCCAGACTCCTCCAACTGTTTTCCCTCCCTCTCCAACTCCCTGGAAGTACATCCCACACTTCAGTCACTTGTTCACACTGATAGAACAGCTTTGCCTTTGCAAATATGAACTCACCCTATTTTTAATTAGCTCACCTTGCTTCTGAAGTGCATGAAGTACCTCTAACTTCAGCAGCCCTCCAATCTCTTCTTCTCTTTCTCACCAGCCCCTTCCTCCAACATACCTGCAACAACGGTTCGTCCCATATCTGGTTCAAGTCTATATTCCTGCCATGCATATTGCAGGCCACCACTCTAATGCCTCTGTCTGCACCACGTCAGGAGCTCTGTGAAGCAAAAAAAAAAAGCCTCATTGTGTGCTGTGTACCATCACACTGGTGCTCTGTACTCAAGAAGATTTATTTCTCCCATTTATATTTTTTTAATTAAATACACGTTTTCTCACTTGGAATGTATTTTATCCTCTGATTTGAAACTGTCATGTAATCATAACAGTGTGTTTGTGATAGTATAGTAAATTCCATGGCAACAAACTGTGATGTCATAAATATGGGATTTATGTCTTTTCTCCAAAAATCAAACTGAAGAAGCAGATGGATGGAAAAAAACTCATTAAAATACCAACAGTTTCTAAAAATTGCAGTAAAAATATCAATGTGAACCCAGACAAACATTGTTTAATAGATCTCTTTTTATACATATTTCCTGATTTTTAAAAGTCTGCTTCTCTGAATAAACCCCTCTTTTGGGGGTGGAAATATATTTTAAAATAAGTGAAAAAAATAAGTGTTTGGACTCAAAGCTCCAAAATTCAAAACAACTGCCTCAGACAAATTAAATAGAATGGAAAGAAAAGGGCCATAATGGTGAGAAAGTACTTATAAAAATTTCTGGGCTACATTTCTCAAAGCTGAACTACCAGTTATTCATCAGAGTGCCTATGACGTATTAAGGATGTACTTGCGTAGATTATTTACAAGAACTAAGAAGTGATTAATAAGAGGATGGAGCTGAAAACATCCTCTGTGATGTTCTTGCTAACAAGTGGGCCCAGCTTTGTAATCATACGTCGTCAGAGAAAGCAGCACATCCCAAAATGGTATGAATCATTTCTGACTTCCTGCCCTCCCTCACTGAAAACATAGACAAGGAAAAAGAAAACTTCTGAAGATAATACAGCAGTTAAAGAAATATCTTCCACAAAATCTTATCTTCTACTTGAAAGATAAAAAGTATTTCTCAAATAATTGTTCTTAAACAACTAGGATCTTTCAAATGTAGCAATTATATGGTATCATGATTTATACTTTAAATAATTTATAATAGAATTTTTTTGCTGAAGAAGACCTCAAAAGATGTTGCAAATGTAAGTTCAATTGTAAAAAACTGTAAATTTTGCATCCAGACTGATTTTAATGATTGAGTAGTATAAACTGTATCCTTCCAGCTTGCTTGTTCTTCCTACTCACTCTGTTTTGATCAGATACATGAGGAGTTAACCTTTCCCCACCTTTAACTGCAAAGAATGTTGTATAACATTTGCCATTAGATGCATTTGGGGGGAAAAAAATGTTTGACAAAGAAAGATGGAAGGTGGTACTAATATATGGACATCACAAGATCTGAGAGCTATTCAGAATCACTAAGAAGCATTTGTTACTGGCATTGACCTGGTTTGGATGGCCCTCCCATCCTTGGTGTGTGCAACTTGCATGGACTACCACGGTCTTCCTGGGCTGAGGCACACCTGGCAGAGACCCTTTCTGCTGGTGATCACCATTTCAGACTCCAGAGTCAGTCAAGGCTGCAGTCAGAAGATTCCTTCTATGGAGAGTTTTTCTAAGCATCTTTTCTTTCCCATGTACCCAAATATTTCCTTTGGCTTCTCCTGCCTAACAAGATGGGGTATCTTCAGTTAGAGTTCCTCATATATTGTGATAATTCACAGTATGGATAATCATTGACTCCTACAATCTGACAAAAATGTCTCAGGTTTATACTATTATTTTTTACGTGAAGTTAAACTTAGTATCCTGTGTAAGGGTAAAGATAATCAAGACAGTCCAGACTGGCAAGAAAAATATATTTTGGGACAGCACTTTTGGGCCTTGTACATGCCCAGGGAATGTATGACAAGTAGACAGTAGCTGTACTTCTAAATAAAAAATGTCTGCTCTAGCTATCCATTTGGTAGGTTCACCCAGTCTGACTTCTGCCAGGAAGTCAGATACGTGTCTTAAAATACAAAAATACTGTTTGTGCTCAGGAGAAGGAAGTCCTTTTTCTGAAATATTACTCAGGACTCAAAGAATGATTTTCAATGTGCATCCACATGCATGCTGCAAATTCAGATACAATTGTCACCCACAAGACCTGTGAGAGCCAGTACAGAGGCCTTATAAAATGATATCTAGGTGATTGCACAGTTGCCACCAACCAGCTCTACAGTACTTGCCTTTGGCCCTACAGATAGTATCACTTGCTTCCGTGGAACTGCATTCAGGATAAGATAATGTTCAGTGTGGGGTGAATTTATTAATATTTTAAAAAATTTTGACCTGTGTTTCAAAGAATGTAATTTCAATGTTTTGGAAAATTGTGCCTAGCGCATCCTTAACTTTGATATTCTCCTCAACACAAATCTCTAATTGCTTACCAGTTCAGATCAGCACTCTCTCAATCCTCTGCTGGATTAACAGAGAAAGCTACAAACAGCTAAAGGCCAAACTTCAGAAAAGGTTGCCTGTGCTTGTGACAACGCAATAAATGTTGCACTGAGCTGATGACAAGCAGCCCAGATGAGATCCAACTGGTCCGATGACAAAGTAATCCTCGATGGCTTTCAGAAGATGGCTTTCTTTAACTCTCTGATGACTCTACAAAGAAATCAACACTACAGTCAGTCAGTCTGAGGTATAATGTGCCTAACATACTGCTGGCATCCAACCTATTCAGTAATGTAAAAAGTGGCCATACATCTTTATGTTACAAACATTTCCTACCTACATTTATACAGATATAAAACTGTTAGTAAAATGGAAGCTATTTGAGGCTTGTAAAAGAAAGCAGACCATATTATCTGGATTATTTCCATTTTGAACATATTTTTTTACTTAGTCCAGCATGAATGGTTTATATTAAAACACTTAAATATTGAAAGACGTTTTGGGTTACAGACTGATAGTAGTTCCATAAAAACAAATTATTTTTCCATTTCTACAAAATCTAATTAAATATGTGAAAACAAATGTGTTGTGTAATATTAGAGTTATTCTTCCTTGCCTTCAACAATAACGTGGGACCCTGGTAGTTCACTATGGACAGAATTGTTTTCGTAGCTATGTGGCTAGTAGTTGATTTCTTACCCCTTTGTGAAATATTTCTCTGTATTTTCTCACTATTTCTGCCCCCACTCCCCTTTTTCTGCTGATTTCAATTTAAAATACTTTCCAGCCTTTATGAACTTGGGAAGTGACATATTGTCTTTTGGTCATTTCTAACAAATTATAGATCCAAAATTTCTGATAGTAAAGTATATAACTAACTCAATTATTATAGTGAAACTGCACTACAAGATATATTCAAACATCCAGATCTCCTTTAAATAAAGTATGACAGGCAGATGCATGATCTCAAGACTTGTACCTAAATGACAGACAAATGCACAATCTCAAGTCTTGTCCATGCCCCCTCCATGCAGAACTGAGACATTGGCCCTAATTCATTACCATTTACATTAACTGTAATCTCTCATTTATTTTGACTGAAAAGAGAATGCAAAGTGATGGGATCCCTGACTTAGAGCCTCAGTTTGGCACTGTCACAAATACTGCCTACCCATGTTTAGGCAAGATGAATCTGGGCCTCTGAATACACAACTTGAGACCCAGCAGGTTGGAAGCAAGGTAAACTCATGCGCTGATGGAAATTTGCAGCTTCAGAGACAGTGTTCCACCTCAGAACCCAATTCACAACATAAACCTTTACTTCAGTATGTTCTAAGGGCAAAGCTTCATAGTAATTTTAATCTTCACTCTTCTTTTAGAAACATTATCTTCATCTATGCCTTGTTCCTTCTGAATGTCTTTCTACCTGTGCTCTTTGCTGGCTCAGTAAGATGTTCATAATATACCCCATCACCTGGCTTTTTGAATTATAACATTTTCACCTTCTCTTTCTCCAGCTGTCTCCAAAGAGTAGTTGTTGTTTGAATGGTTTCTGTTTTGTCAATAGTGCACCTAAAGAAAAAAGTCATTCTTTCCTCACTATTAAATCTTACTGATAGCAGAATCACTTGTCTTCCTTCATTTCATCCTGTTTACTCACACACCATTGGCAAAACACCTGCCAACATCTACCACTGCTTTAATTGCTAGAACTCCTTGATAATCCAAGCTGTTTCTCACAGTTCACAGCCTAATCTGAACATCTCATATGCGGCACTGGGATTTTGTACCCCTTTCCATTCTTCATAGATATAGTTTCTCCCTTTCTCCATTCAGTGTCAATGCTGACAATATTTCTTCCTAATTGTCTTCTCTGGATTCTCTTTTCAGTTTTGCCTGCAGCCTTCCTCCCATGAAACTCTTTATATCTGAACTCTGTCTGCCTCCCTGCCTTTCTATCAAAGCATTCATAGCATGCTTATCATCTCTAAGGTCAAGTTTCTGCTCTCTGGCTTTGCTACTGCTCACTCATTGATTCTTCCAGATTATTCCTTGTATGTCAGGTCACACAAGAGGAGAAAGGAAGGTCAGCTACATATGCACCTCTTTTAAATGCCCATGGGCAAATATCTTAGTATTATTGTAACTGTTTACTAGATTGGGATCTTACAACATGGATCTCTGAATCCTCACAAACCTGCTTACAGACCAGTTAGCTTTGATTTTACTGTCTGATAAGATATTAAGTTCAATTTCTGATATTCTTTTTTTTCCCCTTAAAAAAAAAAAAAAAAAAACAACCCCATTCTAGGAAAAGTGACGCATAACTTTGCTGTACTAAATAAAATGCTGACTTGCCATATTAGTGTGGATGTCAAATACACCAGGATCCTTTATTGTGGGATGCCTGAAAAATATCTGACAATGCCTGAAAAATATCTGACAATAAAGTTCAACTTTGAATGAACTTAAATAATCCAGTAAGTCTAGAAGATAAATACAGAACATGAGGAAAACTGAGAGAGGAAAGAAGCAAATGGAGTAAGCTGGTTTTGCAGGACTGATTTTGCTTTAATGTAGTGCCCCAGAGACAGCTGTGGGACAATAGAACAGTACAGTTAAGTGAACAGATGTGTGCACCAACCATACAGTCATAAAATAAGAGGTAGCCTTTTTATACGCATGTCTGCTAAAGGGGTAAGAATAGAAAATTACATATTTCCTGTTCAGGAAAGGGTAAAATATTCAACCCATATAGTGTCTGGTCCTTAACTCTTCTTTTTTATTAGTGTAGTAGTAGAAATGGAAAAGTCCAATTTATCATCAGCAGTAAGATTACCAGTCTGCTGTGTTTTTTACAGGCTTGGTAAGTGATACGCTATTATTCTTAACTTTTGTTAAGTTATTGTAAGTTGTGTATGAGGTCTTACAATTGTACCTGATTATATGATCCTTTAGAAGATTTGACAAAATAAATGCCTATTAAATAAACACAGTATCATTCTGTCCTATTTAAATAACAAAACTTGCTACCTTTTTAAGAAAAAGTACAATTGTATACCTGTCAACCTCAAACCACACTGAAACTGCGAAGGCAAATGGTATGAATCATGAGACAGAACTGGATGTTACCTTCTGTGTGTTGTGATAAGATACTATCACCCCTCTACAAGAAGATTGATGGAACCATCTAATGGGCAATATTGTTTAAAGGAGAGACAATACTGTGTCAAAAAAACAGTTTCTCAAAGTTTCCCCACTTCAGAACTGGTTGATGGGAAAAGTAATACACAGTTATTCCTACCCATAACTGTAGAAACACTTGGCTACCATTAATATCTTGTGAAGGGTGATTTAGATGCATGAGAATGACATATTAGCGCCATAAACTTTTTCCTAGTGAAACCAACATCAACAACGGGAATTTATTATAATAGGGAGACACTTCGTAAGTAGTAAGAAGTTTCAAGCCACATTAAGCATGACAATCTCTGGTTAAAACCTTTTCAACATAGTCCATGCATGCCAGCAGAGGCTCTGCATAATATTCATCTTACCACTCATTAGCAATTCAAATGCAGTGTACTTGAGTTTCTAGTCTAGATTGTCTACGAAGTGCAATTTCTTCCATCCCAAAATCATCAGTAAAATGACTGCCCTCTTCCTCTTTGCCTCCCCTGGGAGGCTAGCCAACTAATGCATACTAAACATGTAAATTTTTAAAATAAAAGTCAGGTGATATTAATTCCAACCATTGTGTGAAGTCTGTCAAGTATCACTGTAGGTATAATGAAAATTATAAACAAGAAGAGTGCTAGAATTGGTAAGCTAAAGCTCTTAATTTGCTTGGTGTCTGACATAAATTGGCATCACTCCAATGAATTTCCTGCAAGAGGCTTGTCCTCCAAAATGAAACTGGATTGAATATTAAAACTGTCCAAAAAAATGTACCCTTCCTGGATGTCTTCCCACTGATGGTTACGGCGGAATCCCTTACCAAGAGACATTCTGTTCATCCTGCTGGGTCTGATTGATTGTTCACTCACACCACAGTGAATAAGGCAATATATGACACTGAAATTATTACCAAAACATCAAAACTAATTAAAAAAAAAAAGAGAGCCAGAAGCACCAGGAAATCAGATTTAACTCAAGCTGAACTTTTGTTTGTTACAGAATTCCCCCCATTATTTCCACCAACTTTGTTCCTCATTCTCTTTTTATACTTTGAACCCCTTTTCCTAGCAAAATTAAGCTTATTAGCCTAATTACAGTGAGCATTCTGTGTATGTGTTTTTCTGTGTGCATGCTTATGCCTCTATGTATTTCTTTCTCACTGACTCTGGCCATCTTTCAAAGCTTTTGAAGCAATTACCCAGTTTAATTAACCAACATGGCAGAAGGGAGTTACTCTCAAACACATCAAGTTTCAATGAGCTTCATGAAAACAGATAGCCAAATGAGAAAGTAGCTCCTATCAGTGTCCCTAGAAAAGCTGTGGTATGAGTCTGTAACTTATTAGACACTAGGGAATCTAACCACAAAATATGGTTCTGTAAGAAAGAGTATTTCAGTAGCTTCACTGTTCATAGACCTACTAGGAATAAAGTCCACCACCTGCTGTTAAATTTCTCTCAAACTGCTGTGGAAATGCCTAAGTGGCTACAGATGCACAATCTTATTTTGGGATTAATATGCTGAAGAGTAACCCCACTATCATCCAGAGAAGCCAGATAGGTAGAGGACCAGACTGGCCACTCAGACAGGTCTTCCTGAGCCAGCACCCATCCTAGCAGCAGCAGGCTGCAAGCTCAGAGTATAGGCTGCGTAAATGCCTTTCCCAGCACAGACTGGACTCTCCTGCAAGTAAGGACCGTACCCTCATCCTCTGTGTGAAACAGATCTGTTACCTTATTAATTGAAATTAATTCAGATCACCACATACACACGGTACAGCCTTGACAGATTTGAAACCAGTTCAGTGCAACCCAATCACTTTGGAGTTCAAGACCCCCTTTGTTTTAAATGCACAGGAGCAAACTGCAAGCCAGGGAGCAAAAGAGTAACTTACACTGCCATATATCAGCACTGAGGGAGAGATTCAAAACATCCCCATCCTGGTATCTCCCTCTGCATTTTTGCTTTATGCTTCCCAGTCCAGGGAAACCAAGTGGCACATGAAGATGAACAGCAGGGAGAAGCAGAAGTGTTAGGAAATATCTGGCCATTCTCCACCCCAGTCACTTTGTCACGACACACTTTTTGCCAGTGTCACTTCTATGAGAAGGGATAAAACCTCTTAAAACAACAACAAAAAACAAACAAAAAAAAAAGAAGTACCACCTTGGTTTAACTAATATTCCCTTCCCTACTTGTTTTATATTACACAACCAAGTGTGCTAACACTAAAGCACCACATAGTCCATGCAGAGTATGAGGTAGAACAGCTGTAGCCACAGCATAAGTGCCCTTGAACATGCTGAATTTTTCCAGTGTATCACAATTACAGAAACACCTGTGCCAAACAGCTTTCTACTGATCCTCTATAAAAGTTCACAAAGAAACTTTCTCATTTCATACAGGTCTGCACTGCCTTGAAGGCAGCTCCATACGTCTCAATGTGGGATACCACAGAATTGTTCCTTTTCATGCCTCAAAACATAAAATAAAGGGTATGTGCAGGTGCAGTAGTCGATGTGATTCTGTTGCTTGACAATAAGGCATAAGGCACACCTCAACAATATTCACTTTCTTGATAAATCCTTTTCACACACAAAATTACTCTCAAAAAAAAAAAAAATTACAAATATTGTGACAACAAATGTTATCTGTGATACACTACTTGGGAAACTCTGTATTCTAGATTTCTGCAGGTACACAAGTACATGTTAGCAATTGTTTTGTTATGCACCATTCTTGGAGGAGGTTGTTAAATTATATGTGCACATCACGGCAAAAGCCTCATGACTTAACACATTTGGCTTGGTTATTTTACAAACAAGATGCTATGGTTGCATTAGCCTTAGGAATTGCTGGCTAGAATCTATTAAATTATTTACATTTAAAACTAGTCGAGGTGTCTGTTTAAAAAGGGTCAGAAGAAAGTCACCCTTAGCAGTCACCACTGAAAGTGTGGCTGGCTATCCTTCAGGCAGAGCTCCAGAAAAGAGAAAGGGAAGCAGCAGAAGTCAGTTACCAATTCGGCTCATGCAGAACTGCAGTTTGTAGATAAGCCTGTCTTATGAAATATGAGGAGTGTGTGGCAATTACACAACCTCCCAGGTCTTGGCTCTCTACAGCCATTCCCAGCTATTGGAAACTTCTCCCTGTCAAAAAATTCAGCAAAGTTTTAGTAATATATTCATGAAAAAGGGATGTTTTTTGCAGTCTCACAGAAACAAAGCCTTCCACCATCCCCATTTACATAGCCCATTGTGAAAAGTGGGTTGTTGGGGTTTTTTTTTTTGCAGAGCATGAGCAGATAATAAATAATATTACTACACTAATTCAGGAAGCAATATACAATGGCAAGCATAATTTGAACCACTTCTGCATTGCTTATACACTCAAGAAAAACAGCTAGATGTCATTGTGTACAGCTCAGAGGAAACATCTGTTCTAACTGCCTTGGTCAGCAAGTAATAAGGAAAAATACTGAAAAAATCTGAATGCTGCTATGCAAATCAATGCCTTCATGTTGAATATTATGTTCTGTTCTGATTACTCCACCTAAGCAAGGATTTAACTGAAATAAAAAGTGATTGGAGACAGCTGATAAGCATGTTACAGCCATGAGAAGGAATCCATAGTCTTAAATTGTTAGGACTATTTAGCTTGGAAATAAACGAAAACTAGCAGCCCTAGTGCAAGCATACACCATCAAGTAAGATAGTATGAAGGATGTAAACTGAATACTCCAATTTTGCATGCTTTTTTTGACATTTTTCTTACACTTCATCTGTCTGGTCTATTTAAATGTTGCGATAGGAGAATTAGGAACTGTCCGTTACTCAGAATTTGAACAATGGCTACCACAACAAGGCCCACAGATGGTCACTTGGCAATCCCATAACAAACAAAAAAATACTCTTTTTTACCCCTTATCCTCTTAGAAAAAGAAGGAGACAAATAAATTTAAAAATCAACCCATTTAACAGGAAATGCTCCTGTAATGTAGCCCCAGGTGTGGCAGTTTGGTGGCTCATGCACCCCTGGGAAGCATTCTCTGCTCACCCAGGAGGGCAACAGATACAGGAGCAAGCTGCCTTTCAGCAAGTATGTCACCCAGCCCTGCTGCAGCCCAACCGTGTGCCATTTTCAGACACCACCCTGACATGAACACAGGCTGCCAAAGAGGACAGCATGCTTGTCTTTGGAAAGCACCTTTTCTACTTGTCCCTGGAGTGCTTGGGATACTGCAAGGGACTGACAGTGCAGAAAGTAGGGCTGAAGCTCCCTCATTCCCTCCAACCATCACCACAATCCTCCCTTGGCACACAGCCACACCAAGCAGCTCATGGCGACAAACAAGCAGCACCAAAGCATGGAGCTCCAAATGTTTCCAACTAGTACGCCCAACATTTTGTGCCATACATCATATCTTTCTCCACACTCCTTTCTAGAGAATTCAATGCTGGAAATGATCAGAGATAAGAATCTAAATGGCTGTGGTCCTGAATTATATGTTTCTAATTCACATTTCCACCAAAATAGGAGTTATTTTTAGGAGCGATGAAAAGACCTGCTTATTTAAGTGTTAAACTCATTGCTACAAGATAAAAACCCAGGCAAAGCATTTACAGGGATTCAAAAGGCTTAGACTCTGTGACAGGTCAAAACCGCTGCAGTTACATATGGCAAACAGACCCTCTCTCTGTAAGAGCGAGAACATTGATGCACATTTCAGACACAGAGCTGACCACTAACCGACTGCCACAATGAAGAATCTTCCCTGTGGTCACATTATTCTGTATTTGCCTGCCCTGGGGTTTCTCAGTCCTTTCATAGGCTTCTGGCAGAGGTGATCTCTGTCAGAGATAGTCTACTGCACTCAGGCATCAGCCCACTCAGCATCATCATTTCTGTGTCCCAGATAAAGAACTGACACTTCTTTCTTTTACCCTTTATCTTCGTGTGTGAGAGAGACAGAGATGAACAAATAAAAGAGAGGAAAAAATCGCTCTTTCATGCTTTCACATATTGAAACAGAACTATTACAAGCAAAACATCTGAGATGGGAATCTTAATGGTGGCAGAGATCAAAAATAATCTTCCAGCTGTAGTATTTATGGTTGCAGTTTTAGTTTCAGTAAATGTAGGAAATTTGTTCCAGCATTGTAAGCTTACCTCCATTTGTTATCTACTGCAAGTACTGGCACTCACCTTTAGTGTGAATTTTGTGGATACAGTCTGCACCTACATGTTGGCACTAGTCTTCCTGCAGCCACGGAAACACCTGCCTTCAAGCTAATTTATAATCTGCACTTATGGCCATGGGCCACTTATAAGTTTATTGAAAAACGTCCTGACAAACCACATAGGTAAGACTGTTCTTTCTCTTCCTAGTCCACATGACATAAGTTTGGCATTAATAAGTCACATTTTTATGTCCAACTTTATAGATTGTTAATAATATGTAAAGATATTTGATATGTAAGATTATAGGTCAAATATTTCTCACTCTCCTCATGTGAGTAGTCTCATAAACTTTATTTATACAAGTAGTCTGAGGAAGACAGTCATACTTTACCTTCTCTGTAAAATTATTCTGCAGCATTATATGGCAGCTCTCACCATTACTTACAGTGTTCTCATTAACGCTGAAGTAAAATGCACGTCCCGCTCTTGAGATCTTCAGACTACATCCTCTAAGATGAAGGAGAGTCGTCCACACATAAAAAGAAATCTGATAATGCAGTAGGATGTCCTGGTTCTTCTCACATAATTCAGTATAGTAAAATACCATATCCCCTTCATGATTTCTGGGTTTAATGTATTCCATGTCATTCTATCTAGAAAGGATTATAAAAACCCATTCAACCACTATTTCTTTGTCAATGTTTTATCCTTTTGTTTATAAATGACTGTGGAGAACAGGTCTGTAAATGAGTCACTGCTTTAGACTCTAGTGTGTTCAACTGGCATACTGTATCTTGGCCCTGTATTAGACCTAGGTGGTTTGTTTTTGTATAATTATCTTCTAAGTAATCAGGAAGTGGAATCTCCTAGGATGTTTATAAATATTACGAAGAGTCATTATTAAAAGTACCAGGAAAATCCTGTAGATGATACGTCACATGGTCTGGAAAGTGCAGAGAAGTTCAGGTTGTAGTAGTTTTTGTTTCCTAACTCACATAGGAAAGAAAAGCACTCCATAAACTACAGAGCAACATAAACAACTCATTCTGATTCAAATCTGAATCCAAGCTGGAAGCGCCTTGGGTTTAGCATTTAGGACTGAGCCCATTTTCAACATAGAACAAACAGCAGAAAGTTTCCACAGCATTTGCAGTTTTATTAGGAATAAGCAGATGGTGCTTCCACAAGGTCCTTTACAAGTTTTGCTTAATGAAATATATAGGTAGCTAGGTCATGCTGAAATGTTAATTTTAACCATCATGCCTGACTGTAAATTGCGTCTTAGACTCTGTTCATTGACCAAGATTCTTGTCTTTTTTTTAATTACTGACCTACCTGTAGAATGGGTAACTTATGTCAGAAGCTTCACTCTTGCATGACAGCACAGGTATTCAAAGTCTTTCATTCTACAAGCCCCCGAACGATAAGAACAAATTGCATAGTTATTTTGCAGATTTCCTTGAAATCTAAAAATAACTGAAATAAGTTAGACTGAGAAGCAAAGCCCTGCACAACACTGGAATGATTATCCCACCTGAAGAGGAAAAAGTGCATCAAACAGAGGCTTGGGACAGATAATGACTGGTGCTAGCACTGATCTGTTCAGGAGTAAAAATATCAATAGCAGAGGTGCAGCTGCTTGCACAGCCACAGACCATCTTGATTTCAGGAGCAGCAAGGAAAGTTACTATATGCCTCCACCTGCTTTGTTTGTACCTTCCCCTGCATAGATATCTGTCCTCCTCCTCTTCCCTTCTGCCCCACAGTTGGCAAGTAGCTGAGGGAAAAAGTCATGAAGCAGAAGCCATTTGTGCACTGTTTCAGCACATTCCACCAGAACTGCTAGGCTGTGACAGTAGAGATGGTGTGCTATTGACGGGCAGCATGTTCCTCCCGTCCCCAGCAGCAGGGCCCCGTTTCACCACCAGTGCAGCGCACGGGCGAGTCCTCCTCCCTCAAACAGGTTATCAGACAGGCAATCCCAGCACTGGTGACTGCATTTTCCCTGCAGCTACCTGGTGCACATTTTGTGTTTGACAGCAAGGTCTCAAAATCACCCAGGACCAAATATTTCATTAATAATTGCACTCAGCTTACAACATTCATGTGTACTACCATAAATTTACTGTGACCTAGGACAAAACAAATTAAATTAGTTTCTCAGAATGACACAAGAAAGACCAACCACTACGTTCTTTTTTAACCCCAAATTCATCTTCCTCCTTCTCAAATTAACCTTACATGTACAATGTCAGTCCATTTATAACCAATACTTTATTGCTCAGGAGTGGATTCCTGAAGGCATTCTTGCAAAATGCTTAAACTGCCTAAGGCCTTGGAGAACTAAAACCTGTTTCTTTGGTTCCCAACTATTTCTTATGGGATGAATAATCCCTTTAAATCTGGCAGCAGCTAATATACACAGTCAGTGGTAAAAATCATTTCCTGAAAGCAACTGATGTGTGTACATCAAATTTTGTCTTTCATTAGAGTAGATACCTGGGGAAAGGAAGCGAGGAACAAAATAAGATGTTATCATAGTGTGAAAAGGTCATCTAGT
>WTXV02056207.1:0-14920 GCA_009823435.2 Nymphicus hollandicus | reverse complement strand
TTTGTGGCATTAATTCTCTTGCTGTAATGCTTGCAGAAATAGTAATGAGAGTGTGTAAGTTTTACCAAGACTTGACTAGACAGGAACAAGAAAATTAAATCATATTGAATGTATTCAATTAGTGTGTTTAATTAAATATTTTAAATAAATATAGCTGGTCTTTTAACAATAGACAAATTAGGGTGTTTTCTTTCCCTGAGAGAACCTTTCGGTTAGTTTATTTTTCAAAGCTAATGCTTTATATTTCCAGTGCAGGAGTAATTTTGGTTAATTTAATGAAGTTTTTATCTAAGCCTGGTATTGTTTAATGAGATGCAATTAATTTCTTTTAAAAAGGAGGAAGCTCCTATCCTTACCATTAAGGGAGAATATTTTGTACCTGGATTAATCCTTTGAATTCCAGTGAAATCAGTCGGTCCATGTGTGAATCATGCCCTGACTGTTGCCACTAAACTAGAAATTTCTCACATTGACATTTACGTAACATTGGTCAAAATGTCTTTTTTACATTGGCATCTTGATTCCATTATGATATATAGTACAGAGGTAAGGAAAATATATCTTCAGATGTTACACAATGGAGTGGAAAAACTCCAGATGAGAAAAGCTTTATACCACTTATGTATGGTCAAGCTGTAGTACCAGATTAGCTGCTTTGTTTGAAAATGGATGTAATCCAAAAGCTGCCTGAGGCAGGAAGGCAATCCATTTACCAAGCAGTGGGAGGGAAGGCACTTCTAGGACGCTAATTTTTCCCCCTTGGTTCTAGGGGAAAGGTTTCGAATTGAGATGGGTGAACCTGGTGGTGTGAGGTTTTGCAAACCTCTCCAGCAGATCTGTTTTTTCCTTCACAACCATAGCCCAAGTTTCAAACTCTTCTATTATGCAATTGAAACTCAAGGGTAATTCTACCTAGAAAAACAGACTACTTTTCTCTCTCTTGACAAATGTGGAACCTATGTCATTACATACTGTAACAGACCAGCAAAACTGTGCATCTGGTAGATGTCACATATGTATTGAACTCACATTTCATTTGCATTTTCCTTTCCTCCCCATCCTTTTGAGATGAGGTTCTTTATTGCCTCTCTTAAAGGTTAGCACAGAATGAGAAACATAGCAGAAAATTCATGTGTGTGAGAATCATGTAGAGGGAGTCAAACCACCATGATTCCCTCTCAGACAGGTTTCTGGTGACTAGAGGGAAGCTGTAGAATTCTCTCTAGGAACAGCTGTCCTTCGTAGGGGCTGGCTGGACCTCAGGGTTGCCTGAATAATCCCTACACTCCTGTTCTGGGATTCTGCCCAGATTTACTGACCAAGAGCATCCAAGAGGACCCCAGGGCAGCAGTGTAGCAAGGTGCATTGCCAGGACCTTTTTTCACTGCTTCACTAACACCCTTAAATCTCTTTTCCTCTGCCCTAACTCTTACCTGTCCTGAGAAGGTGTCTCATGGGGAAGAAGGAGGGGCGAAGAGGGAAAACTTTATTTTCTCTTGCTACCTTCCTTCCCTTCCCAATGTGTGAACCAGAAAGTGAGCCCTGAATTTGAGTGGGAATTCAGCCCTCAAAAACCACCCTGCCCACCTACCCACTGCTACCTCCACCTTCACTCGCAATAAAGGCAAATGGGAAGTGACTTCATTTTCTCACAGTCTAACTGCTAACCAAGATTTACCGGGCTCTGTGGAAGGTTTTGTTGATTCAGGAAACGCCCACGTTCTTGACAGCAGTTTCTTCAACATTAATCACTGGGCTAGGTGTTATTCTGTAATAGCATTTCCCAGTGCTAAGAAACACATCTTCACTGTCATGGAACAGCTGGATAGAAAATATCTCAGGGTTTGCAGGGTATATTTTATAAACCAGCTTGAAAAATCCCGTCTACTGCTTTGGAGGAGCTGGGGGAGAAGAGGAAAGGCAAAGACAAAGAATGAACTGAACTCTGTATTAGCAGTTGCGGCTCCATCTGCCAAAGCTGTCATGAGATATTGTAGGGCAGTAATCAGCTGTATCAATGCTAAATTTCATTTAAAGTAGGGATGCGTGGTAAAAGAACCTAGAAAGGATTAGAGTGCTAAATTTCTCAGTTTTCCAGAAAACGTTCTGGTTGTCATAAGATAATTCACAACTCATTTAGAATTGATTTCCCAAAGGAAATATTAGGTAACTTGCATGAGTATGTTTTTCTGAGTAAAATACTTGACATTTTGGTTGATGATGAAACATGATCCCCAGGGCTGAACAGTCTTCCCAGTGCTATGTTCCTGGATGTCTATGTCTCTCTTTGCCCTCTTTGTTTTTGGTGTTATTTGGGAGTATGTATAAGTACTTGTTTAATTTTTGCCCTCCTACTAACCTTCTGCATTAAGACTTTGTCCTGCCCACAGACTCCAGCTGGTCTGTAGCATCACCATAATTGTTCTCAGCAGTGAGTAGGCTATGTGTCTTGCCCCACCTCAGCCCTCTGCAGCACTCGCTGGCCTGCTCCCAGCAACAGCGTAACCTGCCCTTTGGGCTCTGTGCTCCAGATGATCATTGCCTCCTCATTCTGTCCAGATAGATGGAAGCAGCTAAAAAACCCTTTTTCATCCTAACCTTGGTCTTAGATGGTAAAGCTTTCCAAGTGGAATTAACAGTCTGGAATTCAGATCTACTTTGAATCATTTGCTATAGCAAGCTATGAACACTTCACTAATAGCCCCAAGGGCCCAAAAAGAGCTCCATAGTTTGCAACCTATTTGCAAGTATTTCTATGCAGATCATCACACTTTACAGTTTCTTCTGATTACCCCAGTTACCAGTCCTTGTTGTTTCACCTGCTGTTTCACCTTTGTGCCATAATCTGCTTTAGGGGAGGAGTTAGAAAAACTGCACTGTGAAGCTAACCAGCCAATAGATGGAGCTTTTCCACTGATTTAAGGCTATTCCTCCTCTTACAGGTACTAATGAATATCTTTCCCAGTAGGCCATAGGAGACACTCCCCTGGCTGAACTTGATTATGAGGAAAGGGGGATGTCCAAGAACCTGCCAGCCCAGAAGTGCATCCAGGATATATGATAAGGTGGGAAGCAGAACCACACAGACACACTAGTACATTACTTACATGGACTACAGCTCTATGTTGCTACAGCTCTTGTCTGTGTTCACCAAGCAGTGTTTCAGGATGTTGCCAAACCTTTTCCAGCTTTGGCTCCCTCTTGACTTTCATGAGCTGACATCTTAATATCTGGCAGTTGAAGTTCCTGTTCTGTACTGTGAACTAGTGCAAACCAGACCCTGCTTTTTGTCTCTCTTACTGTGTGTTTAACCTCAAGCAGAGAGGCAAAGCAAAGGGCTGGGGACTGCCAACATGGTAAATGACTGCATTTAGCTTCCGTAGGGCCACCAGTCCAGATAAGAGCATCTTATGTTCTTCAGGGCAGTTTATATCAGCTGGGAAGAAATTAATAACAAAAGAAAACACTGTAATACCGGAAAAGGGCTGTCCACACTGTGACCTGTATCAGGTGTGCTGGATCTGGCTGGGGTAATTTTCTACATAGCAGCTAGTATGGGCTATGTTTTGGATTTGTGCTGAAAACAGTGCTGATAATAGAGATGTTTTAGCTATTGCTACGCAGTGCTCACACAGAGTCAGGACCTTTTCTGCCTCTCACACCACCCCACCAGCAAGTGGGCTGAGGTTGCACAAGGAGTTGAGAGGGGACACAGCTGTTTCAGCTGACCCCAGCCGAACAAAGGGATATTCCAGACCATATGGCATCATGCTCAGCATATAAAGCTAGAGGGAGAAGAAAGAGGGTGATGTTTGGAGTGATGGTGTGTGTCTTCCCAAGTAACTGTAACATGTGATGGAGCCCTGCTTTCCTGGAGATGGCTGAACACCTGCCTGCTAAAGGGAAATGGTGAATGAATTCCTTGTTTTGCTTTGCTTGTGTGTGTGGCTATTGCTTTACCTATTAAACTGTCTTCATTCCAACCCATGAGTTTTCCACTTTTACCCTTCCGTCTCTCTCCCGCATCTCGCTGAGGGGGAGTGAGTGAGCGGCTGTGTGCGGCTTAGCTGCTGGCTGGTGTTAAACCACAACATCAGGAAAATAAATTTACCTTTCCTGTACATACAAATTTTTCTGGAGTGGACCTTGCTTGCTTTAGATTTTAAGAAAATGTGACAGGGTCCTTTTCACTAAAGGCAGTGTTAGCAACGGGACAGAAGGGTCCCTTTTGTCAGAAATATTAGCTAGAAGACTCTTTTCCCTGATCCCCAAAGTTATTTTTCTTTCCTTCCTCCCTCCCCTCCCGCAGGCACATTTGTAAATCAGATTTTCTCAGAGTTTCTCTGCATCTGGGGGCACTTCTCCTGAACTCCTTCCAGCAGAAGCCTCTAGTTCAATGCTTCTTAGAAACGTCCTTTGTTGGTAAGCAGCTAAGCAAGTCTCCATTAATGATACTTACAGTAAAAAAGAAACCTGATTTTCTGACTGTCTTTACTCTTTGAAGTCAAATGCACACAACTTTTCTCTTTTTTTTTTTTTTTTAAATGTAGAAATTATTTTCACATGAATGTCTCCAGCATGTTGGAAATCATTACCTTTTATGGAAATACTGATCCAATAGCCCTATACAGTGTAAGTAACAGTCTACTATGATTAATTTTAAAATGGAGCAGATTCAGTAAAGGTGCAAAATCATGCTGAAAAGTCTTGGGGCTGTTTCAGTTTTTGTTACAAATTGAATATGATTCATCGCAATCTACCTTTCGTCTCTCCAGATGGCTTCATTTTTCTGAAATATGGAATTGGTATAAAACAGTCCATCATGTAATGCTGCTGGATTGGGTTTAGTGCTGGAGCATTTCTTATTTCTCCCTTTGCTCATGAAAGGAGTCAGGTGTGATAAGTCCAGATTTAGATGTCTAATTCTAGGTAAAATTTCTTATTGTGTATATCTGTCATGTCAAAAAAATACGTATTACATGTGTGTGCACAAGTCTGTGTCTATACATGTATAAATATATATGCACATACTTACACACACGTGTGCTCATGTAGCCTGTAACTCTGTAACTTACATAGCCTTTATAACTTTAAAGCTAAGACCTTTTGTTAGAAGCCTAAGTCCTCATCTTATACCCTGTTGTATCTTCAGTAGGACAAATTCCCTGCACAGAGCAATTTACAGTCTAAACAAGCAGAGAATGGGAGTTCATGCAGAAGCTAGGATAGCTAAAATAAGCCCTGGTCAACATCGCAAGTGTTGGACATTTGAAGCAGTTGGTAGTTTCCAAGTGAGGTAACTGCATGCTTGCCTTTCTTACCTTCCTGAATGAGGTAAACTGAACAGGTACAGGCTTTCTCCTGCTGAAATCAGTGCTCCATGTCCATTTTTCCCTGGTCTGGAAGTGTCATGGAGCAGCATGAATTAGCTGTGCTCTGAGTGGGCTAGCTAGGCTGGCAAACTTTAGTGTAGACAAGGTGTTGTCCACATCAAGTAGGCTCTTAAGTTGTGTTTTGCCTGAAGAACTACAAGCTGTACAGCTTAAAAATTAGGATATAAAATTAAAGCCCTATGAGAGTGCCTATTTGTGGAGAGAGCTGTAAATAGCCAGCCAACTCAGCAGACTAAGCAGTCAGGCAGAGTGCTTTCCCAGCAACACTACCCTTATTTTCATACTGCGTTTCAAGCAGTGGAGGGGCTGGTGAGAGAGCTGTTCTGGGAGTAGTGACAAAATGTCCAAATGCAGACCCATTCTCTGAGTCCCTTGTATAAAAAGAGTTTCAAGAGCTGGATGCCAGAAGTGTCAGATCAACCTCAGATGTGTCTCACAACTGTGCTCTTGTGTGTGTATACCAGAGATTTGGTATCACACGCAGAGGAGAGAGCCTGAAGCACTGCACACGTGCAGAGCATCTTCTGTTTACATGCACATGTAGTACTCCCAGATGCTTAAAATCTTAATATAAGCTTGGATCAATTAGGAATATTATTTTATGCAGACTCAAGGCTCTCTTCATTCAAATCATAAAAGAACCTCTTCTTTCTCTGGGCTTTTACTGTAGGACAGGAATGACAATGATCTAGATCTACACGAAGCAAAGAAACATGACTATTCACTCCTAGTGATACCACTGAGTTCAAGGGCAAACTGTAGTTACTCGGGACCCAATCTATAAGTTTGCCTTGAGTTTTGTACTTGGCTGAAAGGAATAAAAAATCAAGACCATCTCCAGTATGCGTCTTCCGCTCCACAATGTAAATATAAGCCCAGTGTTGTTTATCACCTAGTTGTGTTTATTGTGTTCTGTAGCTGGTGTGTCAGCTTTCCCCTTCCTCTTACTACCAGAACAGAATGATCTATCTTTGCAGTTCTATAAAACAGTATGATTTGAGGTTCCCACAAATCCTGGCTCAAAACAATATTTCCACTATTGATCTCCTTTTGTAAAACAACTGAAATGCCTCTTCACAGGCATTCCCATTTCCTACATCCTACAGAGAAATCAGGTCCCCTGTATACATTGCATATATGAGCCAGCAGTGTGCCCAGGTGACAAAGATGACCATCAGAATCCTGGTTTATATCAGAAATAGTGTGGCCAGCAGGACTACAAAGTGATTGTTCCCTGGTAATTGGTACAGTTGAGACAGCACCTCAAATCCTGTGTTCAGTTCTGGGCCCCTCACTACAAGAGAGACATTGAGGTGCTGGAGCAGGTCCAGAGAAGGGCTAGGGAGCTGGTGAAGGGCCTGGAGCACAAGTCTTATGAGGAACAGCTGAGGGCACTGGGGTTGTTTAGTCTGGAGAAGAGAAGGCTCAGGGGGGACCTTATCGCTCTCAACAACTACCTGAAAGGAGGATGGAGTGAGGTGGGTGTCAGTCCCTTTTCCCAAGTGACAAGTGATAGGACAAGAGGTAATGGCCTCAAGCTGCACAAGGGGGGATTTAGACTGGATATTAGGAAAAATTTTTTCACCGAAAGGCTGCCCAGGGCAGTGGAGGTATTTAGAAAAAGTGTAGATGTGGCACTTGGAGACATGGTTTGGTGGTGTATTTGGCAGTGCTGGGTTAACCGTTCGACTTGACAATCTTAAAGGTCTTTTCCAACCTAGACAATTCTATGATATATTCTCTAGGCCTTATCATAAATGGTAAATATGGAACCTTGAGTGGTTTCAGAGGATCATATATATTTTTTCCACTCTTTTCATTCCTGACAACTGGATTCTTCTGAACTATGTCAGTGACCCCTCTCAGTTGCTTCTTTTTAACTTCCTTGTGCAGTCACTCTATTTCCAACAAATCTTTACTTTTGAGTTGAGGTTGAAAAAGTTCAGATCAAAACAAATCTGTTATGTGAATTCAAGAGGTTTTTATTTTCTACTTTGTTCAAAACATTTCAAAACTGAACATTCTTGGCTTTGTAATTTTTTCTGGAGTTATGCCAGCCTTCAAAGACCATTGTTTGACGATGTGTTTGGTTTTGGCTCGATTGTGCTCCCAGGTAGAAGTACAATGTATTTATTTTTTGCTTAATTGTTCACACACAGCAGCTCACCATTAATGGAAAAGCGTGCAGAATAGCTGCCTTTCCTCTCCATGGAAAAAATATTCTATTTGCTGTTTGAAAGGTGAATGTGAAGGCAAACCTACAAAGGAAAGCTTGTCTCCATCAGATTACACTGCCTGTGACCTTTATAACTTCTCAATTGAAAAAAAATCCCGCTGGACTAGCTGTCCCTTCACACTGCTTTCTCATATGTAATAATCTACATCCCTTTGGTGTAGATAATTACAGCTCCTGTAGAATTGGATTACTGCCTTGAGAAATGAAAAAACCCCATAGTTGCCTCTGAAATGCCAGGCCAATATTAAGAGCAATACAAATGTTATTAAAATGTTCAATTGCAAAAGTCTAAAATATATATTTTTATTATAATTTGCTTAAAATAATTTTTCTGTTGATCTCAGTACTGGGGTAAGTATTATAACAATTACTGAAGTCAATGACTTAAATTCTACCTTCACCAAGCCAGGCATTTTAATTCACCAGAGGTGATTATGCTAAGTAATAAAAAATGAAAAATATGATCCGTGTCAGAAAGTCAGTTAATGCATAGCTCTAGACAGTCCCACAAATTTCTGTGGAGTCTAATTTTAACTGTTAGAGATGATGTTTGATAACTCACTGAAATTACATTTGCTTGTTTATCTTTTTTGTGGTCTCTTAGGTCTGTCATTCTGTGTTCATCAGCCCTTAAAAGCATCCCTCTTGTCAGGCCTGTAAGCCACCTGTAATAGAGCGGGTGGGAGATTAAACCAGAGAGAATGAATTTGATTTCTTTTTGTTTTCCTGAGGAACATGTTTTTGAAGCTTGGCTGATGCAGTAGTAAGAGTAAAGAAGAATTTAGTGCTAACCCTGATGTTTCGAAGGCTTCTGCATATCTAGAGGAACACTCTAAAGGAGAAACCGTGGCCTGATTGTTTGCACAATGCACGTTGACGTTGGCAGTCTCCTTTGAGTCAAGGTTCCTCCTCACTCTAAAGGATTTTTCAGGACTCTCTTGATGGCCAAATAGAGGAACTATTCAAGAAGGCCAGTTTAATTTGGAAATCAAACTGCTAGCTTGCCCTGAGGCATCTTCTGGTGGCTCTTAAGTGTTCAAATATGTATGGAGATAACCTCTGGCTCATTGAATGTGTTGTCAAACATTTATGCAAGTTAGAGCTATCTGTGAATAGTTTGTAATTTTTCTTGAGCTATAGTTAGTCATTATTCATTCAGCTGAAGTTTAAAACTGCTCAGTTTCTGTCTTATCCCTGTAAGAATGGGGAAGGAGAGTGATTTTTTCTCTTTTCACTTAAAGCATATTTCTGTTGTCCTAGATATGTAATCTGGTGTTTGGTAGAGGCAGGCTTTACCAAGTACCATATTTCATGATCGCTTCTGATTTTAAGTATGGATTAATTTAGAATTCCAGACCCTATATTTTTAATTCAGTAAAATCCAGTGAGCTGGAACAATTTTTGGAATTTGCCTAGATATCTAACTTTGTTGCTCTCTTAGAGTTTTCTGTGACTTCATATCTCTGCTCTTTCTGTTGATTTACAACTATTATTTGCATTTCCATGACAAATATTTTATTTCTGCCCATTTCTCCCTCCCTCCCATCAGACACATGGGAGATGCCTGATGAGACAGAATGTCTGTCCTGCCATCTGTCAGCCAGTAAGACACTGCTGGAAATTTAGTTATGTCCATTGGTCTGTCTGAAATGTAAAACTATATTCTATACACACTGTCAGGAAAAAGCCTGACAAGTGGACTATAAGAAGCCCTTACCCCCTGCTAGAGTTAATGAATTCCAGTGAACATAATGCTTGTGGATGGGAAGTGGGGGGAGAGGGGAGAATTTTTCTTTAAGCCTGAAGACAGTATTGAAATATTTAAGTTAATACTATGAAAAGATATCACAGCATGCATAAAACATGAAATGCCATACAGGAAAACTTCTAATATTGCAGTAGCTTTGCAAAATCAGATCATGTAGCACAGAAAAAACATAATATTGCTCAGGCATTTGGTCCTTGCCTAAACAATAAGGTTAGTTTAAAATCTATTAAAAACAAAGGAAATTCTGCCTCCTGCCCAGGTTGGAAAGAACCAGCTGCTTCTTTTAAAAATGCCTTATAGCATATCCTGTGCAAAGTATCTTAATGCCCTCCTTTCAAAAGAGTCAGACCTCAGATCTGCCTCTAAGCAAGTGCTGTTATTTTCCCAGGAAGCCATGCAGTCCTCATAAGCAGCATTTCAGATGTCCAAAGGAATTAGTATCTTTCAGGGCTTTTTAAAGAAAGTTTGTTTAAATAAAGCATGTAGTACCATATGTTCAAAGCTACTTTGAAAAAAACCTCAAAGCAGTAAGTCTAACATATGAATCTTTTCTAACACGGGAGTTTAACATGGTTGTGGGATTTTTGTATCTTTTTCCTTGTGGTGTGTGGTGGGGTGCGTATGTCAGTTCAAACCTGATCCTCTTCCTTTGTCTTGTAAGTGGAATTAGTTTCTGAAATGAGCAGATATGTTCCAGCTAGACGTTGTAGCCTATTTAAAACCTGTGTAAATTTATCCTGACAAATGTAAACAGTCAGGCGATAACTTTTTCCACTAACCCAGTCTCAAAAACCGTAAATCCATTTATGTTGTATTTCTATATTTTCCACTATAAGGTGTTCCTAGCCATTCCTCTGCTTGCCTGTGCAATTTTTATGACAAATGAAGGTTGAGTCTCGTGTCTCGTATTTCTGTTAACACAAGACCATGCAGATTTAACTAGAAAGAATATTCCAGCAAAGGATGATCAAGGATTAGTTCTGATAATATTCACTCCCACAGAAACTTCCTGGTCTAAATGTGTTACATAGAAAAATTGTTCCTTAGCAGCAACATCTTGGCTCTCTCCTCATCGCTGTCCACTTAGGGTGTTAATGTCTAGATGAGGTGCAAGTTTAGTGATATCCTGCCAGAGAAAAAGTCTTGGAGAAAGAAGCTTTCAGCACATCCTGCATTTCTGAAGTGCAAAGGAGCGATGGAGAGGGCTGTGCTAAGGCTTCTGAGTTCTAGTTTAGTAGAGTTGGTTGTTAACAGCACAGCTGGGCCCCGGCTCCACAGCTAAAACTGGTTCTCTGCTTCTTTCTGATGCGATTGTCCCTTGGGAGATGTGCTGCTTAAACTCCTGGTAGCTGGCTCCTTTTTACTTCTCCCTGTCTGTCAGTCTCAGATCTTGATGTCTTTGTCTCCCCTCCCGGTCTCTGTTCCTGTCAGGATTACTGGTGGTTTCAAAGTGTGCTTTTGGCAGTGGGTACAAGCACAAGCAATTGTTTTTTCTAGATAAAAGTACTTGGGGATTAATGCTCAATTGTTTGAATGGCAACAGACTTATGGCTATCAATGGCTTTGATGCCAGCCTATGTGTCCAGGTAGACAGCTGTGCCCTTAATTAACATCAGGTTATGAAAGAAGTAACAATCCCACTGACATGCTGGCTGGTACAAGCACACTGATGCAGTGTGTGAGGTTGTGATGAATAGGGCTTCCCCACTGGCAAGACCAAGGCTCCTGAAATGCAGTGCTCCTGCATTTTCTGGAAGGCACAGTAGCTCTTCCAGGGATGGCTGTCGCATGTTCCAGAGGCACTGAGCATTTCTTGCTGGTCACCTCCTCAAAGGAGAACAGCCTCTTCATCAGGAGAAACAAAATTCTCCTGGGACTCACAACCACACGTGCAGGCACCCTTCTTTTTAATTTGTCTCTGGCTAAGATAACATAATGCCTACCATAAGCTTTAAGTCTTTCACAAAGACATCAATTCACAACTTCTCATTACCTGCTTCCATCTGGGCAAAGAGCTTGGGCTTCTACCCAGCCTCGAGCATGGCCAGTGCAGCCCAAGGACACACGTTTCCCTAGTATGAAAAGCGCAGGGAAGAGCAGCAATTTAACAAGACTTGGTTGCACTTAGATACACTTTAAATAATGTAATACATTTTCAGAAACTCATTAAATAGTCATAGTCTTTCCTTTCTTTTCCTTCCCATCATCGCTGAACAATTAGCCATGCACTTGTGCATAAGTGGAAGTGCTATCCTTTCTATAATTAGAGAATGTTATAATTATAAATGCCTCTAATTCTAATTAGCCTTGGGCAGCCACCTCCAAGATCAGCCTTTGCATATGCAACTGTACACAAACCTCAGCACCATGATGCTCAGAGGCATTTTTTTCTCCTTTACCAAAGTTAACTCACATTTGTTTTGCCATTCTTGGTGTTTGTAGGAGATCTGTTATGCACAGAGTGTGGGTGAGGTGATCTTTGATTTATTTTGTGAAACTTCATATATCATCTTTGTCTTTCTACTTCATGGTGAAAAAAATGACTGGGACAGGGAGATGGGATCAGAGAGGTGTGGGTTCTGCCCTTGACTCTGTAACAGATTTATGGAGTAATTTTGCAAACATCGCCTTGCCTCTGTGGCACTGTCTGTAAAATAAGGTTAATGAATTTTAATGCTTTTATGAAATGCACTTTGAGCACTTTGGCTGAAAAATGTATAGCAGTGTTACTATCAGATGTGGATCAGTGAGGGGAAAAGGGCTGATTAGCAGCAACTGTTTGTATTTATGCACATTTGCTAACCTCAACAAGAAAAACAAAACCAAAATATTAAGTAGATGATGATGATCTTTTTATTTGATGAAACTTTATATGCTGTTTCCTTAAGTGTGGCTGGAATATTTTTAACAATAAATAAAATCTTGCAAATCATCCAATCTGCCTTAAGATGTTAGTAAGATATTTCTACTTTTTCCTGATATTTTTTCCTGCTGTTTGTCAGTGTAATCTTAGAAAATGCAAGAAATAAGCAATACTTCAAGAAGAAATAGAAACTTTCCAATAATGACTGTGATAAAAATTATCAATTAGATGCACCTTTTAGTCATCTCGAATATGTCACTGAAAAAAATGTTCTTGGAAAGAATATTAGAAATGAATCAAACTGATTTGTGTAAAGAAACATTAAAAGAAAACCTTTATTCTTTGTCCCTTTTCAGGCTGTGTGCATTTCCTGATACACAAGTGTATTTCATCTAAAGCAAGATCATCTTATGGAGTTTTTAATCCAGGAAGAATTTGGCTGGTGAGTTAGGGTGAAAGATTTCTGTCTCAATGCCTTTCTGTATTCAAGTTGAAGTCTTCACTGACAGCTAAAATTCTGCTCTTTTCACTCAAGTGTCTGCTCTGAAGTCTCTTTAATTAATATCTGTCAGTGAAGTGAAAGGTAAAGGTGTGACTCATGATACCCTGGGTGGGAGTGGGTACTGTGTTGAAGGACTCCTGAGAATGGGAGAGGGAGAATTTATGTGTTTAATGCCCACTCTTAGTCTTACAAAAGCACCAAATGTCCTTAGAAATTAAGCCTAAAGAAGAATGATGAGATATTATAAACTAGCAAGACAATAATCTTTGCATTTTTTCATATAATGCCGACTAGGATAAATCTCTTGTGCTTTCATATTTTTAAAGTCTACAGATAACCTATCCCTGGGATTTTGAGGGTTTCTGTGTGATGGGGCTTGCACTTCAATGCATTTGGGAATGAACTGACTCCTTCACTTTTAGTTGGCCTTCTCTCTGGTTTGTGATGCAGACACAAAGATGTCAAAGAAAGTACAGCTCTTTACCTGACCCTGCTGGATTTAGCACAGTGAGCTTATCCTACATGAGTGAGAATTCAGATTGCATTGTCCATGAGCTGAGTCTCCGTAACAAGCACTGGGTTGGCTGATGACACAACTTTTAGATCATCAGTGGCAAATACATACTAATAACACATAGGTAACATGAATCTAAGTGTGCAGTACTGAGTGATCTGTTTGGCAACTGTGTGAAGTGGCCTTCTATTGATTAACTATTCAGACTAATTAAACCTTCTGAAAACACTTGGAACAAGAATTGGACAGGAGAAGCTAATTCTGTAGTGGGGCTGTATGTAGGTCTGAGGCTGTACTTGGCTGTATCTTTGCTTGCTTGGCTCCAGAATGCTAGAGCCTTGATGCTAGCTTTTCATGAACCACAGTCAAATCACCATAAGTTGAGGCAGAGCTTGCTTGCACACTTAGTTTCCCAGTTGCAGAGATTTTAGATGGTTGTTGGTTTTGTGAAAAACAGCTTAGCTCTCTCTGTGCCATTTAGAAGAAATAAAGCGAGCAGGTGTGAGAGCCAGGGTCTGCTCTCTCAGGTGGACCAGATGTGTGAGCCACTCACTCTTGCAGAAGCCGGTAGCTCCTAGCAGTCCTGCGCATGCCTTGCTGCCAGCACAGCTCTCAGCACCTTCCTCACAATACCAACCCAGGGTGGGCCATAGCTGAAGGCATGGGTCAGGGACTGGCACTCAGAAATCAGGGTCTAGGCTGGATCCTGACTCAGGAGAAAGTGAGGTGGAAAGAGCTGTGGCTCTTACACCCCTACAGCTTCTTGTAGTCCGCTTGGACATTTGGGAAACTTACCACTTAGCTTTGTTTTCTCTTTCTAGCAATCACTTAACAGACCTGCTGTACAAGGAAGTTATTTTAAAGATGTTTAGCTGCACATATGAAGGTCGACTGGAACTGGAAACCACTGGGAAATGACTATATTTAAAACATTAGCTGACCTACAGTTTAACAGAACTTGTTGCTGCTACTTCCCTGAATAGGCACTGAAAAAAATCCCCTCTTAGACCAGACAAAAAAAGTATCTGAAATTTATGTATGGATACATCTTCAGGATGACCAGGATTATTTTTTTTTTGGAAGTGAATTTGCTTTGGTTTTCATAAGGTATCAGATTAGACAGAGCTACTTCAGGCTTGTGAGCTAGAGTAATTTACTTTTAACCTTGAAACATTTCAGTAATGCATATTTCCACATCAAAGGGATGAGAAAGGAGATGTGCCTTGCAATAATTTTTGTGGGTCATGATGAAATGGATACATTCTGAAATAAAGAAACAGAACATGCAGCAGTATTTTTCAGTGGCTTTAAGACAGGCAAACTAAATGCTAGTTACCTCATTTCTCTAAGAATTTTTGTTCACTTTAAAATTTTGGGAGTATAGGAGTGGGACTGAACCTTGCAGCATGCTCTGAAATCAACTATTTTGATTCAGAGTATTAAGAAAACCCTAAAACAATTGAGTCCTAATAAAAAAAGCAACCGGTCTTCCACATATAAGAAAGCTTTCTCTGCCTTTATAACCTCTGTTAAGCGCTGGGGTGGAGAAGAGGCCCTTACACTAATATTAGAATCATAGAATCATAGAATAGTTAGGGTTGGAAAGGACCTTAAGATCACCTAGTTCCAACCCCCCTGCCATGG
>WTXV02056200.1:0-24064 GCA_009823435.2 Nymphicus hollandicus | reverse complement strand
CATGAGGTGTCCCTGCCCACGGCAGGGGGGTTGGAACTAGGCGATCTTAAGGTCCTTTCCAACCCTAACTATTCTATGATTCTCTGATTCTAACTCTACTATCACTAGAGAGTGCCGAATCACACACAGCAATAAATGCACTGTCCACATAAGTAAAATGTGGCTGTATTTAACATCTACAATGTCTAACTTACACTGTAGAAAGCTAGAACTGATAAAATACTCTTGACAAAACTTACGTGTAACAGCTAGATAGATGAAGTTCTTGTATTTATAAAGAGCACATAATGCACACCCATGTGGGATCAGGCAGTCTAAGGAGGTCAGCTGAATCCACACACACCACTGCAAAGCCATGTACCCTGCAGATCTGCATGCTTGTGGTTAGTTATGCTTATGTTTCTTGCCCCATACAAAGGATGCAAAATCTCCAAGTATACCTTCTCAGAAGTTATGCCAAGTTTTCGGTAACCTCTTATTAAACTACAGGAATTCCAACACTTTCGTCTTCTGTTTCCAGATGCTGTGTCCTTTTCTTCAATTTTTCCACCAATTCCCTCATCTCTCATTCTTAGCCCCAAGTATTTACATTTGGTCTTACAGCTTTTTTGTTTCTTGAGTTTGTCTCTCTACTTTGCCACGGGAAAAGGCTGCCTGACAAGTAACAGAAGCCCTGCACTCCTAGTGCCCCAGGGATGGTATTAGGCAGCAAGAGCAATTCATGTTACCATAATTACTTCTAAAGGTGAAAATCAGAATCAGCAGGTGACAGGATGGTGGCAATACAATTGCAGGGATAGATTTAACCTACAAACCCTCCCTTCCTCACTTGCACTAGGGTGCCTCCAAAAAGCTGACACAGGTGATTTCAAAGGCATATTCCAGACACCATTTTATTCAAACACCAAAAAGTAAAACCAGCATTATCGAAGTAGCTCCAATTCTACACCATCATTTCAAACACTTATCCATCGTAAAGCAAAAACAACAGCCCCGTTCTTTCTTGCCTCTTCAGATCTACGAGGTACCCAGCAAATCAGGAGAGCTGCTGGTTTTTAATGAATTTGCTAAAAAGAGAGAGTAATTAAGGTAGTTTCTTCTCCTGAAAAGAAGAAAAGCCTTGATTTTTGGTAAGACAATATACAACTATAAGAGAGAATAAATTCCCAGTCATATAAAAATAACTCTTTAGAGATCCAATAAAAGGTGTGCAACTGGTCTCACTCACAGCACCTTTCATATTCAGATAGCTTCCAGATGTGCTAGGAACTAAAAAGACCTATTCTAATTTTCTAATATAAACATTAGAAGGCATTAGAACAACCAAAAAACCCATTCTTTTTATTTTCATGACTACTACAGAACTAAACAAAAGTTGTGGAAAGAATCAAAGTACAGCTTATTTAGCTACGACGCAGAGGGAGTTAAAAAGAGAAATTTTAACCAAGTAAGGCCACAAGTCATAACAAGAATTGCACTGGAAATTGTGTTTCAGTATCCTACGGAACGCAGGTCCTCACTCCTTCCTTGTTTTAGGTCCCAGCCCCATCAACTAACCAACCTACACCAGACATTAAAACTGCCAGTGAACTCACCTGAAGGGACATGCCCCCACTATTTATTACCCAATAAACAATTCCAGTTGCCTGTTACAATGCTGTATCTTGAGTGTCATTTTCTGTTTAACTAATTGCTTAAGACAAAACAGGAAAGGGGGGAAACAAAACCAAACCAAACAAAACAAAGCTTTCTTCTCTGATTCTTCCTAGCCCTGGAAAAGGCAGCCAACAGGGACACCCCCAATAGTCACAGGGTTTCACAAACACAAGCTGATGCAGCCTGGACAGAGTTTGTATTTCCCTTGTTACAGTGCACATGGAGCCCACTGTTTCTGCCAAGTCTTTCAGCTAGCCCTCATCTTGTAGGAGTATATTCTTCCCAAGAGAATTGATTCATCTCCTTTAGACGTTTAAATTTCTTAAGTCCCACCTGCAATTCCCACCAGTCTTTGTGACAGAACACAGTTCCTGTAAAGACTATTAAAGAATTCTTTCAGCCAAATGCAGATAGAAATCTTCATCATTTTGTTAAGAAAAAACAATACATCTTTCAAAACTCAATGCAAGGTCATTTTATGTGCTTCAAATCCCACTGCTACAGAATAAAGTGTCATTGCTGTATCTCAACAGATTTCATGCTTGCAAAACCAAAGTAATAACGTCAATAATCTGAATGTGGAAGCCCTTTTTAAAATAAAGGGTCTGGCACAGTAAATAAATAAAGCCTCTATTTATTTGATTTTCATAAAATTCCCATTAGAAAGTTACAAGCAGTCTATTTTTAACTAGTAGTAACTGGAGAAAAGCATTTTTAAATAATGAGAAACTGACGGTGACATGGATATTCCAGTTATCACTAGAACTTCCTTTCGATAAGGATCTCTTTCCCAAAAAAAAATAATAATAAAAAAAAGAGGATATCTATCTGTTAGACTTGTGCACAACTAAAGGCTACAGCATAAAAAATTCCACCTCTTCAAACCCTGACCTCAAGGAGTATAAATGTTTCAAGCACTTAGCTTCCCATTTTGAACACAATTACACGAGACACTATACAAAGACAGCTTGATAGCCTTCTCACTGAAATTACTTTGGATCTAACCTCCAACATCTGAATCGTCTCTCAGTTTTCTATAGCAATCATCTAGGACAGGAAAGGTCATATTCAGTCATCTCTCAGGTATTAAAAAAGTTCATAAACATAGTACAATAAAAACCTTCTACTGCGTAACAGATAAGACTTAAGTTTGTAACTGGACTTACAGTACCATGAAGAACACCAGTTTATACAAACAGCAACTACTCATTTTTTTACATCAAACTTTACAAAATTATATATGCCAAAAGTACAAGCAGCACTTTACTTTCACTGAAACTTAGAAAGGGATCTACCTCTACTAAGATCATGACACAGGAGGGAAAAGGCCATTGCAATAAAGCTTCTAGAGCTTTTTTTGCCTTTGATCTCTCATCCCAAGTAAGTATTTTAAGACTTTCCTGATTATTACAATAATGCTGCTCCACTACTACACCACAGTAGTATAAAACTTGCACATCATCTGTTCAACCAAAAAACAGTTGAACAAAAGTTCAGGCCTACATAAAATACCTCATTTTGTTTTGTTTACAGTGATACATCAGTTTTGGTCAACAGGTACACAAAATGCTTAAGTCCCTAATTTTGCCTATAGGCATTTCCAGCCCAATACTCATCCTTTATACTCACAGAATAAATTTGTCTTCTACACTAAACAAAGATGACCTTTCCTCCTGTTTATTCAGTTCCCACTTTATGGATTATGGTTTCACAGCATCACTACTGCACATCTTCAAGATCAAGTATTACTTATTAATGATCAGATGGAGCACCTCTCCTATGATGAAAGGCTGAGAGAGTTGAGGTTGTTCAGCCTGGAGAAGACTCTGGGGATACCTTATTGTGGCCTTTCCATTCTTAAAAGGAGGCCATAAGAAAGATGGGGAGAGACTTTTTAGTAGGGCCTGTTGCAGTATGGCGAGGGGTAATGGTTTTAAACTAAAAGAGTTTAAACTAAAAGATTCAGGCTAGATGTGAGGAAGAAATTTACCACGAGGGTGGTAAAATACTGGCATAGGTTGCCCAGACAGGTGATGGATGCAACATCCCTGCAGACAGTCAAGGCCAGGCTGGATGTGTTTCTGGACAAACTGATCTAGTTGAAGATGTCCCTGCTCATAGCAGGGGCGTTCACCTTTGAAGTCCCTTCCAACCCAAACCATTCCATGGTTCTATGATTTTACTTGCTAGGAAAAATCTTAGATACAACTGTAGCATTACTATCTGATCTGCTCATGAATGTCCAGCAAATGGCTTAAGTTTATCATGGCAAGACACTCAAAAAATCACTGCTATATTATTTCAGGGCATGTATAGAGAGAACCTCTTAAAAAAACAAACCAAAACAAACAAACAAAAAAAAAAAAACCCAAGAAAAAGGAAAAAAGAAAAAAGAAAAATCAGAAAGGAGAAGGGAAAATATTTCATAAAACATACTCAGTAAAACACATTTTAAATTAATTTGCAAGTTGGAGCTCCCAAATTGGGACTTGATAATATATAATTCAAACAAATGAAAAAATTGAGTATTTTACTATAGTATCTACTGTCTATGGGCCAGCCTGAAAGGCTGGGTTCATCCATATTTTTGTTTCCTTTCTTTTAGTGAAATTTTTATTGTTCTTAATCTGAATACTAAGAACAGCATTGACATTTCTATTCCACATGGAGTATTTTGTCTTTTAGCCTGAGAAACGGAATGCATGGCTTTTCTTGTTACAGTAACTACAGACATGTTGTAAAGACACTTTACATAACTTTGTGATAGACTGAAATTAAAATACTCAAGAAATAGGACCATTATTCTTCCCACCCTTTCCCTCCCCACAGCACAATGAAATAGCTTATATGTGAGCACAGGACTTACCTCCTATGCACGTAAAGGTTTTTTTTCCTGTCTATATGATGTGATACTTGGCATCTAGTCTCTTACAGAAAGAAGAAAAACTTCTTCCAGAGATTAGTGAAAATATAGAATTTAACAGTGAATTACATGTAATGAGATATATATTTTCATTAGAGAGTTCATTAAAAATCTGTATTTATAAACAAAACCTTACTTAACAGCTCACATCTTACAATGTATGAGTTTCTATTTTCCTGTGTATTAGCAAAGAGTGGAAAATTCCTGAGTTCCTAAATTATCTGTTCATCATTATGTGGAAACATTGCATAAAATCAGCTAAAGTCAACAGTGTGGTATTACATATAGCTACAGCAGCATATATGCATGCTTATTGCAAGCACGTTATCTTAACATTTTACAATTCCTGATGACTAGCAAGGTGACTTGCTAGTGCACCTTTAAAACAGTATTTATTTCAAACCACAATACAAGATTATCTCTCTCATTTTCAGAGAGACTTCCCTTTCACATTTTGACATCTTGAATTCACCCATTCCCATCCTGGCTTCTTCCAGCCTAAGTCTGAAGCTGACAGAAAAAGAACTGACTGGAACTCCTTTGCTTTACACTGCTCAATTAATTTGAACTGTTCTTACCAAACAAACAAACAAAACAACCCTCACACACACTTTTGGCTTCAGAAAAGGCTATTTTCTTTATAAGCTTCTAAATATTCTCGCCCTTAATGACTGTTACACTCAGAAAACTGAAGAGAGAACATCACCTGTGACTATCTTCACTACATCTTAACCACCTTTTACTGCTGTTTGCTGCACCTGACCTCCTCCATACACACACATTTCTAATAAGTTGCTTAATACAAATTCTAGATTTTTTCAATCACTTAAAGTTTCAGATTAACAGGTCAAAAATTACAGTTGTAACAAAACACTCTCTGCACAGCTGTATTTTTCTCATGATTCAGCAACTGTATTTAATACTAACTAGTATCAGCAAAAGTATGCATTCATAACATCAAGTAAGACTAGGGACTCGCAAAATACTCCTACCAGAGAAAATACAATCGCTCCTACACAACACATTTTATGTTATGGCACACTCATTGGCAAATTACAGTTCACTGCTTAGATCCTCCGATCAGGGCTTAGAATTCTCACTTTGAGGTAGGCATGAAGACACAAAAGTGGGGCAACCCCTGAAAACTATCCTTAATGGAGTCCAGGGTTTACAGAAGAAGCCCATGCAATGGATCATGTTAAGTGGCTGCTATTTGAGATGTGTGTCCTTTCTTCAAATAAAGTTAACCTATACTGTCTATAGGTAGAGCCTATATTGTGTTTGTATCTTGAATTGAGAGAATAAGACAAATGAACATCTGAACAGGGAAAAAGGCTCAGATAAACTAGCCACAACAACTTGCAAGGAAATCACAAACCAAGCTTGAAATAACTGACAGACTAGAGAAACTAAGCAAACCAAACAAAGAAACCAAAACGCTGAAAATGCGACGGAGAAAACAGAAACTGCTTTTTCCTGGTCATTGTATGTCTGCTGTAAAGACAATGGAACAGAAGAGTCCAGACACCTCAACTCACACAAGAATCACAGAATGGCAGACATCAAAAGCATCACAACCACTCCCAGCTTTGACTCACCTTTTTATAATGTGATACACAATCTTTAGACTCAGCATGAATTTTTACCTTTGCTTAAGATCTATGGCTGTATTCATACACCGTCAACTTCTTTGTTCCTCCCTTACATAAAACAGTCTCTATCTTTTTCTTATGTACAGAAATTAAACAGTGAAGGTAGACTTGAATGGCGCATTCAACTTTTGCTTTCAATTCCAGTACTGCTTGCCAAGAATCTCCAAAAAACCCAACGCCCAAAAAAGTCACAAAACTGATAATATTGTATCTTCCTCTGGACAATGATTACTTCATATTCACATGACTGCGTTTGGATCACAGAAGAAACTCCTCAGCAGTACACTGCTTTCCTCTCTGATGCTACGAGATATTGTCCATATTCAGCTTTTAATGAAGGTCTTAAAATAATAGTTTTCTTAATCACAATCCTTCAGACCAGACAACTTCTGATATATAACAGAAAAGCTGTTTCAAAACATTAAGATTTGTTCTGCATATTAGAAGACTTACAATTTTGTTTCTAAAGTAGCAGCAATGGAATTTTTCCCTACAGTGCCTGCAAATTACTAGATTTTTATTTTTAGAGCTACTTTAATATCTGACAAGGCAATGGTTAAAAATCATGCTCAAAGAACAGTTTTCTGTTGCTCATTAAAAGCACCTCTCTTTTGAGTGGAACTGAAAATAATAATTTTTAACTGGAGCTTGGCTAGTTGAAATGTCACATTCTGTTCACCTTGACTAAGTTATGGCCAGACACACAGGTTTCTACACAAAATTTGGGTTGCTAGAAGTGCTGCAAAAAAAATTACTTTTAACTTAGTTTTAACATACTGTAATATTTTAATATCTTTTCCTTAACATTAAGCAACCCAAGTATTTGCTGTACAACCTCACAGTATCTATATAACATGCCTATCAGCCTTGATACTAGGCTTTCATCTCTAGATCAATATCACTGTTTGATACAGTCTAGCTCTTTATTTCTACTATAAAAGCACCAGCTGGATGTTAAGATCAAGGTCTGGATCAATGAGAGTCAAGCATTGTCCGTTCTTAGGTTATCCCTTCAAGCCAGGCTTATGATGCATGTAGGACAAAATAAAGGAAAAACATTTGCTGTACCTTCTCCATGAAGAAAGATGAGCTTTCAGGTTCTGAACTCACCCGCTTAGTTATTTGGGGAAGATTCTGAGCTTATATTGTATGGATACTGTCTCTAGCAGGTGGCTCAGTAGGCACCCAAAAAACCACGAAGTTCAGAAACACATTTTAAGTTCAATTTCCAGGTAGAGGAACAAATGAACCACTTGGAAGTCTTTTATGATAAGGGGGTATTTCACAATGCATTTATCTATAGAGATTCCTCTATAATCTAGAGATTATAGAGGCTGAAAGAAGACTCAAACTGCAAATAAAAGTGGTATTTTAAAAATATTAGATGAGACGGCACTAGAAATGAGGCATTAAGTAAATAGATCTCCCAACATAAAAAAATGTTGTGCAACTGTTACGCCAACTGACATGCCAGTTGTAATGTTACAGGTGGTAAGATTCCTTGAGGTGATCTTTGAAAATTAACACTATGGGTTTACTTAGTGAGGCTCCATCAAACAACAAATCATCTGCAGATGTTCTCTTACTTATGCCTATATTCAGATGACTGCTACAACAAAAGCAAGAAATGTAAAACATCTGCATTCCCTCTCTCTCTCCATAAATAAATTTGATCAAGAAAACACATTCCTTGAATGGTTTCAAAGCTCTTGCTACAGAAAAGTTTTCCCAGTCAATGGGATGTGTGCAATCCTCCCTATCCTTCACCCACCCCCCCACCTTCCCCAGCTAGCCCATAGCTCTGAAGAACAGAATTTTTTAAGAAAAGTCTTATCCTAGAGAGAAACAAATCCCAGAACTGGGACGGTAACCATGACAGTAAGGTGAAAGCTTAATGGAATCTTCGGACGTCTGGTTCACACTAGAAGTGAGAATGCAGCAAATGAATCCTTCAGTTCCCTCCAGACCACTTGGAACAGACACTTGCCAGTCTGATTGTCTGTCCCCATGGCAGTGGCAGTCTTGAAAACAGAAGAGACTGTACCCAAGCCATAATTCATGCATAATTCTCTTATTAAAAGGAAAAAAGGGCGATTCAGAGGCAATGTAAACACAAATCTGTATGGTAGGGGCATGCTTTTAATTGTGCACCTCTTAGCACAAGTCCAGTACAAACACTGAACAGGATTTACAAATTTAAAACTTTTCTAGAAAAACGATTCACACATTACCCTTCAAAGACAAATCATAACTACTGTTATAATAACCTTTTCAAGCTCACTTAAAACATAGGAAAAAACATGGGAAAGACTATCCAACTCCTCAGCATGGATAGCCTGACTTAGTGTTGTCTTACACCATGCAACTAAACACAGTTAGCTCCTCTCTAGGTGTAAAAATTGCCTTGCTGTTAGGAAGACAGCCAAGAGCTCAGAATCTGAGCAGGCAACAGAGGCTAAAAAACACTTTATACTATGAATTAGTTTATTACCATTAATGACAAATTATAGAAATGTGTTCTAATACAAAAGTTCCGTTACAGCACATTCTATTGTGCCAAAAAGAAGTATTTCTTTTGCTTATAAAAAATAAATGAGTAAACAAAAAAATAAAGAGGTGTAATGGAAAATTTGTTCCAACGACATTGCTTCTAATGAGGTTAAGAACTTAGATTTCTTAAGTAAATAGGGCTAGCACAAAATACAAATACAAACTTGGCATGTCCATGTGCAACATACCTCTGAGTAAGCAGATACTTCTATTTGCAACCTTTTCATAGGTATAAAATGTAAAAAAACCACACCAATCCAGATTTACTACCAAAATAATGTACAAAAAAACCTGAATGGCATTCAAAACGATCAAAACTTTATAAAACTCACTTAGCCTCTATTATATTTAGTTATGAAAACAGCCTGACAGAAAGAAAGGAGCAGGGAAGAGAAAGCAGTAAATCTGTAACAGTAATTGAGTAATATATAACTGGCTGAATAAACAGGAAAAGAAAACAAAGAGCAGCTTGAACTGAAAGGGGGAGCTTAACCTTTGATACACTCATAAATCTAACAAACGCTTAAAACTTAAGCAAACGTATGTTACCTCCACTAGGAACAAACTCTCAAATCTTTTTCAAGAACTGCTATAAAAGGATGCTCATACAGATGTTTTTCTCCCATGAGCAGTAAGAAAAGTTCAATTAAGGGCTCTCAAATAGAGCAAAACCTGAATCTGCCCTTCTGGCCATTATCTCCTAGTCATGAAAGCAGGTATAACACCACTGTCTTTTCAAAGCCTGTAGATGAAATACCTAGATCTGCTCATGGCATTTTCAGCTGCTATTCTGAACATCAATAGAGGCAAGAATTGTCAATTTATCTGAGCTTTTCTGCTGCTGCTTTTCTCTCCTGTTCAAAACCACATTTTAGAAATAACACTGGAGGCAGGCACTGGATGGATTTAGAGGTTGGGAAGAGTAAGGAAAAGAAAAGCAGAGCCACTCCATAACCACAGCAGCCAGGAAAGAGGCTAATATGGACCCTTCCCTTTTTCCTCTCATACACACATACCTCAAATATAGGTATGTGGGTGCAGGTATGGGTGAGTAACAGATAAAATAATGCAGGACAGCAGCTAGGAAGCTCTGCAGTCGCAATAGGAAAGACAAACTTTACTCCCTCTTCTTATTTACTGGTATAGAAGGCTCAGCTCAGCTGTGACTGTCCCATTCCCCAACTGAGATTCAGATACAGGAAGAATAATTAAGCCAAGCACAGCAATGCAACTTTGGAATCCACTGCAGCTAATTATGGTTTTAGGTCTTTTCTCATGCAGATGTTTGGAATAGAACAAGCTTTCTCCCTTGTAAAAAACTCTTCAGCCATGAGGAGCCTTCTCTTAGCAGTTACGTCCTTCAGCTACCTAGAGTTTGGTAACACTTCAAAATGTTTTGTTCATTTGCACAACCAAGAAATAGGAGGGTTTAGTAAATTGGAGAACAGGTATGTCATTAAGCACTGGAAGGGAATGGGAAGCAGGGAAAGTTTCCAATCCTGAGCAAGAAGCTTAAAAAAAAAAAATATATATATATAACCTACAGATGCTATGTGACATGTGAAGAATGGATAGAGAGCTCCTTACACAGACCACCACATCAGCAAACAAGGCACCCTAGTTCATTACAGTAAAGTAAATGAAAGAAAAAAAAGTGTAGTAAAACAAGTGTTTTTCTTTACTAGATTGCAACAGAAGCATCTTGACAGTTAATACCCTGAAAGGTAGGACGTAATAAAGAGATTTCTCCCAAAGCGTGAACAACGCAGCTTTAGTTCCCCAAACAGAAGCACTGAGCATCTTGGGCTAACACTTCTTGCAAAACTAAGAAGACATGCTTTAAGTACCTACCTGCCACCGGACTCTTCTGCTCATCTTTCACAACTTCCCCAGTGCTCACTCCCCTCCCTGTATCCTCCTCAGAAAGCAAAGCTCCTTACCTTCAGGAACAGGGTTGCATTTACTACCTCCTAAGATGTCAGTGCTGCTGCTAGAGCCCAAGCCTGACCACTTATTCACTGCGTGAGGGGAGATGGTTGGTACAAAGCACAGCTAGAAGTCCTGTCCCAGCTTTCTTCGTAGCATAAACCCAACCAGCAGTTTCATAGCCACCTCTGCTGCCACTGACAGTGGAAGCTCCCTCCCCTTTGTCCTACTTTAACTTAAACTCCCTCATTGGTTGGCAATTTGGAGCCCCAAATGAATGCTATTATTTCCTCCGCAAACTCATCTACACAAAAAAGCTTCTCCACTTTCTTCTGCACACTTAAAATCCCCTAAATCCATGTCTTACTGGACTCTTTCAACAGGCAAGGAAGGAAAGACGATATTTCTTCAAAGAAAGCTGGCTTGCCGAGTGATGGTGGGAGCACCAAAGCTATTTTGGGTGACCCATTACTCCCATTAGAAAGCCTCTGCTCTTTCTGAAAAAAGGCACAGGATGTCAGCATTAACTATAAAGCAGGAAATAGAGAAGAATACTTCTTACTAATCTTAAAAACTATTATAATCATAACCAGCAGTCTGCGCTGGGGAACGTAGAGAAACTTTCCTATACAACTATGCTGATGAATGACTTGCTGTAATTACTATACTTCACTCCTATATGCACCCCCTCATCCTTTTCAACTTTCACTATCACAGGTTTACACCCAGTATATTTCACTGCTGAGTTTTTAACATATTAACATATGATTCAGTACCAGAAACATATCAGCTTTTACACTAAGATCAACTTGACAAGATTTCTTAAATTCTTTCTTTATTGCTGTAAGCAAGGTGCATCTTGGCACTTTGTAGTTATTTAGGTATTTAGTCTATTTAGGTACTACAAAATTGTTTTAATGCTTTCCATGGCAAACTAAAGTGTTATGTAATATCCAAGGAATACACAGAATACACATCCAGGACTATTGTAATAAATGCTAAAGGCACTGACTTTTAAAAACTATTAAAAACAACACATGGGTTTTTTGACAAACAGAATTTTAGATCAAAATCAGATGAAAGGCAATCCAAGTTAGAAAAGCCTTGCAGTCTGCATGAAACAGCAACATTCCTCATTTAAACTTAGTAACAGCTTCTACACACAGAAATGCACCACTGAAATTTCAGCAGTCCATCCACGTGGATAAATTCACAGGCCTTTATAAAGTCTCAACTTTGAGCCAGAAACATGATAAAGAAAACATTTGTACATTGGACTAGAAGAACTACATAATTTATCTGAAAACAAAACAACAGACATTAATTCTTCTTTCTTCAAGCCTATGTTTGAGCATTGGCAATTTATGTACTGCCCTACACCTGAATTCTGCCTTCCCTCAAAGAGCAATGACTTAAATGCTGCTGCAGATATGTAATTATTGGTAAATATTTTTCCTCACAGCAGGTGTTAGGACAAGTTCAACCAAACAAGCAAGCAAATGTTGTGTAAATATCAACACTTGCATCCTTGAAAATAGTCTTGCAAAATATGTGTCACTTTACTCCAACAAACACTTCCAGAATTCCCATTTACACCCACCAGAACAGTGCTGTGGGTCAAATTTTTATCTGTGTATAGCAAACAAATTACTGTCAGTATTTATCTTTACCCAGTAAGATAATACAAGTATTACTTTGAAACCATTCTGCTAATTATTTAAACAAGGAGAGGGAAGAATTACTGAAAGTGATAACACTGCTTTTCTGCTTACCTCCAAGATAATACAGGTTTTTCTTCTCCATTAAAATCAAGTGAATCTCTTTCACCAGCACATGTATATAGAAGGGATGAAGCGTGTGTGTGCATAGCAAGCTCGCTGTTGTTCCCTTCTGCCACTGGTGACATCAGTAAGCCTACCTATTTATAATCCCACCACCTGATCAAACAGCCTACAGAGTACATCTAGAGATTTGTATAGCCATTAATCCTGACATATGTACTTCAGCCAATTCAAAACAGAGTATTAACTAGCTTTCTTATGCCTTCGGTGGCTTCAAATCATAAAAAGAATCCAATCCTATTTTCCACACCCCTTTAATTTTTGCAAGACAAGTTTAATGGGAAGTTTTGGAATTAGGACTCTTCCTTCCCTCCATGCTTTTTTTTTAGTGATCAGCGGGTTAGGCAGCAGAGGCAAATACCCATTCACATCAAGTTAATTTGATAATCAGTAGTACCTACAAAATTATTGAAACTTAAGATCTTGACAGATCAATTTAATAAAGTACAATATTTATGCTATCAGGAAAACAAAAAACAATTTATCAGTGTTTTGAGTAGGATAATTTACAGAAGCTTGATCTCTATCAGTTAAAACCAGAAGCTGCTTAAAACTCGATTTGCTTACCTCTTCCCAGAAATCAAACACACACAAACATGTGAGGACTGCTTACAACTAAGTCTGCCCAGGGAATGGGAAGCAATGCAATCAACAAAGTTCTTAATGATAATGCTTGCTCTTGGGCAAACACTATCATCAACAGCAACATCCTACGGGTTCCTGGCTTTGGTAACTGTTGCTTCTAGATCTGTATCAGGCCACAGTGTTTTGAAGTGGCTTGTGTACCGCTTCAGTGAGAGGGTAACACCTCCGTGACAGCATGTGAGTGTGCTGAGTGAACAACATTACTGAGGATTCCTTATCTAGCCTCTCTTAACCTGAGAAGTCTTACACCAACATCCACTCCCCACTATGTCAGATAAAGCAGAAATGTCAGTTTTGTGTAAGGTTGAATGAAACAATCAGATCAATCTGCTGTGTTCCAAGTCAACTGCACTCTGCAAGCAAACTTCAAGAGTGAGCAATACAAAGAATAGAAATCCTTGAAGCAATTTCAATTGCTTGAAAAGCTGTGGACAGAGATAATGCAGATGAAGCTGGATTACCAGTAGTAAAAGTTTCAGTGCAGACAGGGTATCACTGTTGCCTAAAATACCAACCAACACATTCCCTATGGCTAGTATGGCCTACACAGAACAAAACATTTGGGAATTCCACTTGGGGGCATTAATTATCCTCCAGGTCTAAAGGCTGTACCTAGAAATATTCAATTAATATTCATAATAATATCCGGTTTGTTTGGGTTTTTTTTTTGGGGGGGGGGTTTGGTTTTTATTTTGTTGTTTGTTGGTTGGTTTGGTTTTTTGTTTGTGGGTTTTTTTAGTCTACAGGTATCTTGTGGTACTAAATTTTACATACTGTTTATCTACTTAGCAATTCCCTTCTTATGGCTTTCACATATTAAGCAGTAAATTTATCACTTGAAAAATCATGTGGTTTTCATTCAGGGAGTCACCAATGCAATTTAATACTATTGACCGCAATATGCAAGTGCCCAAGATGGCAGATAATCTGAAAGGGAAGAAAGGAAAGCTCTTTCATTTCTGCAAGCATGCACCTGGCTGTTTCCCCTGTTTTCTCAGAGATGGGTACTTTACTTTTCCCCCCACCAATATCACTCAGCACAGGCTACTAACATTTTATTTTCTTCTAAATTCCTAGAACACTTGTGAAATGTAAAATGTTGAGAATTTAAAAAGATAGTGCAGGAGGTGAGCTTAGGCAGAGCATTAGGGAAATAAAATAAAAATCTAAGGGAATGGTATTAGAATGCTTTGCTAGAATTTCTTTGGGATTAAAATTTCAAAATGCTTCTCATTTTTCCAGAAAGCATCTCCTTAAATCTTGGCATTGCTGTATTAGCAAACATTCCCTAAAAAGGAAATAAACTATATCGGCAGCAAAAGGGAATGCATGTAAATGGATCATAAACATGGAATTTATTTTATTTCTTGCATGTATGTTTTAAAAGTAGTAAACGATCTTATTTTGCTAAGTACAGTGACACTATATGCTAAATACAGAACACTTTCTGAAGAGGTCCCTGTATGGGTCACATTTTTAATACAGATGTTTCATACTCTTTAATACATAGAATTGTTTCCAAGACCAAAAAGATATGAGGACTTGCATATACTAGTGAGAGGATTAAAACAAGAGCTTCCCAATATTAGTTATTAGATCTTTAATACCTTCAGATTCACTTGTCCCTGATTACCCAGGGCGTTGAGTATTTCTGCGTTGGCAGAAAAGAGCAAAACAACTAAACGAAAAAAAAAAAAACCTTCAAAAGACCAACAGACTGTTAAAACTCAACAGATGTGTATCAGTTATCTTCACATGGAAAAGCTGGTCAGAATTATTATCTGTTTTTTAAAAATCCCCAATAGCAACCTAGCTGTGAAGCTGGGAGCTCTTTGAACCCATTGTCTCTATTGTTATAAACAAAAGACTTCTTTAAAACTATCTGATAATCCATCTAACCCAAAAATAGTAATGATTATTTTTTTAAAGTAATATCCATGGGAAACTCGAGTCTGAAAGCAGCAAGAATAGCAGGAAACCTGGATTACTAGGGTAAGAATAGGCATCTTTCCATATTAAATACCTTCTTTATTAAATACTCTATTCCTCCAGTTGCTTTCCACCTACTGAGATGACATCTCATCTGTGATGGATCAACACAGTCAAGTCTCCAAGGAAAGGCAAATAGTTTTGTTTTATCAAAAAGAACTGGAGAAGAGAGCATAGACAGAGGCTTCCAAATAGCTTGGAAGCAGACCAAGAACTTGTTTTTCTTATGCAAGTCACACATCAACAAGGCAAGCTGATTATATATCGTATAATCACTCAACATTAAGGAGGAGCTAATTATTTTTCCATTATTTAACATTTGGTTTAAGGATTTTATGCAGCATCATTACAATTATGTCACATGTTCTCTTTTCACTTACTTGGAACAGTTAGAACAGAACAAGTTGGTACATGTACAAATGGTAAACATACGAACATGAGAGTCGAGACCATGTCACTATATCCCTTATATGAAAGCCATATCACACCTTTAACCATCCCTGTCAATCCTCTCTGAACCTTCTACAGTTCTACTACCTTCTTTTGGAGATGACAGAGACCAGAACTGTGCGCTGTATTGTCATTATGGATTTATACAGTGGCATAATCATGTTTTCTCTTCTCTTCCTTACTCCTTTATTAATACACATGGCAAACTGATTTGTATTGCATTTATATAAAGTGAATTTAATCTCATTTTATTATCCATTTATTTTTGTAAAAACTTTTTGCAAGTCCTTAGAGTCATGTCTCCTCTCATTACGACAAATAATAACTTTTTACTGTCACCAAACTGCCACCTCATTATTCAGCTGCTGTTCTAGATTAACATGTTGAACTACGAGTTCCAGCTCAGATCCATGTGGAGCTCCAAGATAGCCTCCCCTCACCTTCATAGCACACCATGTCCCATACCTCTGTTCTTATTTTGGAGCAAATTACTTAGCCATGCAAGGTCTACTGTCTTATTGCATGTTTGTTTCTTTTTTCTAAAAGGCTTTAGGTTAGAACCTGGTAGAATCCTTCAGAACAACTAGAAAGACTGTGTCAGCTGGCTTTTCCTCATCCAGTTGGTCAGTACAGCGCTTAAGATTCTTTTTATATTTTTACAGTATAAAGACATTTACCCTGTAGACACACTGCTATATCAAAGAGTTCCTTATTTCATCTTAACTGTGCTTGTTGCATCACAGTCTGCAAAGAAACAGATTTTAAGTTCAGCCACCAAATTTATAGTTTACCTTGAATGCCAAGGTAGTACTCGAGAGCCCTCACCAAAGCTGTCCTAGTCACTGTGCAAATTCAGGATATAAAGAGTGCTTACTCAGAAAACTTTTGGGGACAAAAGGACAAGCCTGTATTTTAAACTGCTTGTCCACAGCGTGACTTCCCTTAAACTGCTGCACAACCCTTCCACCACTCTATCTCAGTTATACCTCTTTATCCTCATTTTCACACCATAGATCACTCCTCTCCCTACTCAGCACAAAAGGTAATATGCAAACATCAGCACATTTTATGACCTTACTGAGTCATTATTTCATCTCAGCTGCTAAGATCTGCCTCACTAACCCAAGGCTGTTTTAGAATTTTCTTCTGTGCCAATTCTCTTCCTCAGAGCAATTTTTGTAACTTTTTCCATGGGACCACTACCTTTTTCTCACCTGAGGCACTACCTGCCCTACACCTACGATCATCTGACAATTAAGAATCCATAATATTCCTTGGTAAGTGCATGGAAATGCATTACAACTTCTCTCCTTTTCAAGGTTAAAGAGAATTACAAATCAATGAACTTGGGCTTCGTAGGAATTAAGCTCTATAGAGTTTAACACAAGGGTTAAGGTAAAAGAAGCAGCAAACACCCCAGTGTCTTACGACAGCAAAATGCTTCAATTCATACCCACTATTCTGAAAGAATATTAATAGATGTTATCCAGAAGTTTTTATTTACTTGAAACCAAAAAGAACTGTAAATTCTAAGACAATCCTCACAGTTTATGAATTTTGGCAATTCAGACGTATTTGAGAGAATACAACACTGAAATTGAGGGGGCATTAACTGCCCAGAAATTACCATTTTGGAAAGTCAGCACCTCTTCCTCCCTGAATACTTAAGTTACAGTATAGAAATTGTAAACTAAAAAAAATAAATACATCATTTAAGGGGTAAATGACCAATTACTACAGGGGTATTAATGCCATGGCACTAGTGGTGGCCACAAATAAAATAGAAGAAATAAGAAGCAATTGGGGTTGTTAACTGAGGGATTTTCTTTTTACTATTTTTTTGTGTCAACTTGCTATGGCTAGGGAACAGATGGTATATTATGTTTTTCCTGCTTTGACACAATTTAAAAACAAGCTACAGATGGCTATAATGAAATCCTCATTAACACACATATATTTTCACAGTTTATTATAGCAATAATGAAACTTTCAGGTCTGGAATTTCCTGTTGGTTAATTAGTGGTTAGGTTAATAGCCTGAGGAAGTGCACAAGCCAGAAAGTTTCCTTATTGTTTAATCATATAACTACTATATTCATGTTTCTGGGAAAGCTCTAAAGACAGATTTAATGTCACAGTAAGGCTACCTTTATAACCGTCCCTCTGTTTGTGAAACAACTGTATTATTTTATTTAGCAGTGTGTGTAGGTAGGAAAGCCATAAACTGGCCTAATTCAGCTGCCTCTAGGGAGTTTCAGCTTGTTTTTATTTTAGAGATACTAAATTACACTTACAGAATTCTTCAAACACACACTACACCAAACGCTTTACAGAAAAGTTATGATCAACAACTCTTGGTCTACTGCTACAATGTTACCATAACATCACTGAATAATGTTTAAATAATTCCTTTTATTTTTATAATCCCAGTTTATAATCATCCACAAAAACCTGAATATGACACATGCTTAGCACCACTCTGAGACAGCACTGAATCCAGGATACAGAGAGGGGAGAAAAAAAAAAAAAAATAAAAAAAATCACCACAAATCTTGTATTCAGGTCATTTCCATAAATGAAGCTGCTGCTGTAACACAAACAGGCATAATACTAGCTGTAAATTAAACAATATGATTAAAATAGTAGTGAAGGATGTGGCATTCACAGCTAAAAGCCCTCTGGGGTTTAGTAATCCACACACTAGTTACTGACTGATGACATCGCACCCTCATTACTACAGGATTACAGCTGCAGTGCACAGCCATACCCACGCCCCACTCAAGCCTCCAGTGGGTAGTACAGGCATATCCCCAGATAACCGATACCTGCACTTGGTGATGTGGCACAAGAAAACCAGTAGCTTGGCAGACCTAGGGCCCAAAATACTATTCAATCTTGGTGGTGGATTTCTCTGGGGCTTTTTATGTGCTTGTTTGTTTAACTACCATCACCCAAAATCTACACTGAGAAAATGCAGCATTCTTGTATAAGTTCTGAGGTACCAGGCAAAGTCCAAAGGAAACAACTGTACTGCTGTTTGAAGTGCTAAAGTGCTAGAGGTTCAAAAGAGGATAGCTACTGCCAAGCCATCATGAAAGGAATAATGTGGAAAACTTGACTTGCGACTGAAGTTACATAGTGAAAAAGAGACAGTATCCAACTATTTAAAAGTTGTAATTCTAAAAATATCTATTAAGCCCCCAAACTCATGACAAAGAACTGCAGGGAAGGAGAATTTTGATTTTCTAGCAAACACCTTATTATTTAACAAACACATTATTATTATGACTATTCTGTAAGATTCTGGAGCTGTGCCATTTCTTCACCATTTATTTAGACAACGTTAAAGAGAACTGAAACAGTATTATCTTCCTTAACCAGCGGAAGCCATGCACAACAAAGACTTTCTGGAACACTAAATGTCACTACGGGATTCAATAATCAAATTAACAGACAACTGGAAAAAACCCGCAGTGTTTTTGGAGATCTGAGAATTACTCAGAGTTACTGTGCTTCCTTAAATCTGTCTCAGAGGCCTAGAAAGTTAAACAAAAAATGACAGGCAAAATAAAGCTCCCACAGTGATTTTTCTGCTGGAAACTCCCATGCTTTAATTCAGAAACTTTCAGATCCAGTTTCACATACAAGTTCTTATAATCATATCCATTCCTTGACAGAATTGTCTGTACTTTGACAGATCTTTTTATGGCTCTGTTCTGTAAGGAATTTAGACGTAGCTTTAATAAGGAGTTGAACAAGTTTCTTGTTCTGGATGTTAATACACAGTATAGTGCTGTTTTTAAAAACCTGTACCTGTGGTCGAGTTTAGTAGCACTTGCTCTTCTCCTCCCAAAACAAAATGCTAAAAATAATTGCAGTGTTTCAATGCTAAACAGCTTGTGAAGCAAGGACACCTTGTGTTTGCTTCATCTAGCACTCCCTCACTCTGTTCTGCAGAACTGTATCTGGTGGTGTTCTCTTGATCTTTTGAGTTCCTGTACTTATCAGATGATAAATTAGAAAGAAAAGGAACCAACAAAAGCAAACATTACACTACATTTACAAACTTTGTTATGCAAGTTTCAGGTACTTCCTTAAAGTGAAGTAAACACATGGCAATGGAAAAGTTATAGAGTTAACTGCACTGGGATCAAAGTTTGCAATGAAAAGCCTTCCTTTTTTTAATGATGACATCAAATAATTAAGATCAGTTTCTTTTACAGCAGCTGAAACTGATTTACAGGAGGGCCTTTGTTCCAAAGGGGTAAGCAGCTATCTACTGAGCAAAAGCCCACAGCTGTAAAGATGGCAAGTGGGAAAGAACATGCCTTAGGTTCTCTGCTACCCATAAGACAGGAATGAGGAAGAAAAATACAATGTACAATGTTCTTTCTTACTTAATATGTACACACAAGCTCCTTAATTCAAATAAGCACTTATCTTTGGAATCAACGTCACGGACAACTAAATTTGAATGTACCAAGCCAACTTCTGGAAGGGGCGGCTAATCATGTTCAGGGATTCTCTCTAGCATTCAAAAGAAGAAAGCTCAAACCAACAAAGTTGAAAGAAAGGAAAGAAAATACACCTTCCAAATTACAGACTTCATTCTAGATATAGCAGAGACAGTATGGTACTATTAACAAAGTAGTTTAAAATACCTCCAAGATCAGGTAACAGGTTACCAACCTGAAAGTAGTATTTACACCATTATGATTTAGGGCTCTCATCTGCTACAAAAACAAGTGCTTCAGTCATATTCAATCCCTATACATGTTACAGCATAGGGGGATTTACTTTCTTATTTTATTTTTAGAAAATCTATGGTATAATCATAGAAAATGCTCCTGCCATAAGCAATTGTGCGGGGAGAGAGGAGAATGTATTTTACATTAGCAAAAATTGACAGAGCTTCCACCATGCTAGTATTTTGCTGGAACACCCACTTGAAAGCAGAAACCTCCCATGCATCTCAACAACAGCTCACAGGCTCCTTGGAATTGCTACTAGATAAACCAGATATTCAAGAAACTAAGTACAACACCCTGTGCTATGGAATGACATAATCAAAGAATCGTTTAAGTTGGAAAAGACCTTTAAGGTCAGAGTCCAATGTGAAGCTAACACTGCCAAGTCCACTATTAAACAATGTCCCTAGTTCTGCTGCCCACACTATTTCCGATACAAGCCAGGATGCTGTTGGCCACCTTGGCCACCTGGGCACAAACTGGCTTATGTTCAGCTGGCTGTCGACCAGCACCCCCAGGTCCTTTTCCGACCGGCAGCTTTCTAGCCACTCTTCCCCAAGCCTTGAGCATTACATGGAGTTGTTGTGATGCAAGTGCAAGACCCGGCAGTTGGCCTTGCTGAACCTCATACAGTTGGCCTCAGCTCATTGATCCAGCCTGTCCAGATCCGTCATTAGAGCTTTCCTACACTCCAGCAGATCAACACTCCTGTCCTGATTGATGTCATCTGCAGACTTACTAAGAGTGCTCCCAATCCTATCATCCTGATAGCTGATAAAGTTATTAAACAGAACTGGCCCCAATACTGAGCCCTGGGGAACACCACTTGTAACCAGCCAGCAAGTGGATTTAATTCAATTCACCACAACTCTTTGGGCTCTTCCATCCAGCCAGTTTTTCACTCAGCAAACAGTACACATGTCCAAGCCATGGGCAGCCAGTTTCTCCAGAAGAATGTGGTGGGAAACAGTATCAAAGGCTTTATTAAAGTTTAGAGCCTTTCTCTCATCCACTAAGCGGGTCACCTTGCCACAGACAGTGATCAGGTCAAGCAGGACCTGCCTTTCATAAACCCATGCTGACTAGGTCTGATCACCTAGTTGTCCTGTATGTGTTGCATGATGGCACTTTAGAGGATCTGCTCCATAATGTTCACTAACTGCAAGGGTGTACAGCTCATCAAACAGTGCTATGCCACTTGTGCAGCCTGCCTCTCCTGTGTAATAGTACAAAAGAAGTGCTTAAAATTTTATATGTTAGAACATCCTAAGTGCTTGTAAGCTCTTCACAGAGCAGGACTGTCAGCTTGATTTTCTACCTACTCAGAAAAGGTTAAAAAAGAAGTGATATAAGTATTCAAACACTTCTATTTGTGTGGAGTACAAATACTGAAGTCCTATCAAATGAAAAAGCTTACAAAGAACAAAATGAATGAAAGCAGGGGGAAAGAAGAAATGCCAACAACACAGTTTAATGAAGCTGGTTCTGCTGGATGAGAAAGGGAGGGAGAAAGGAAAGAAAATATTTACTAGTGCAGTAAAAGGCCTCTTACACCACAGTAAGTTCAAATGTTTCTCGGCGTCTTGTCTTGATGTGCTGCTAAAAAGGCATTATATTATTGCAGAGTGATACATCAGCCACAGAACATTTGGTCTGCTTACCTGATATTATCTATTTTTAATCTTAGACATACAATATCACCAAGATTTTATGCTTCAGTGTTTTACTTTAGCCCTGTAAACTTCACAAGTCTTCAACAGAAAGGCAAATAGGTAGGTGGCTATTGCTGGCAATTTTCTTTCTATCGAACAGTCCAAGTTAGACATAGCACATTAAAGAACCAAAGGAACACCATGTATCATGCTGGCAGGGGTTGTTTGGGTTTTTTGTTTTGTTTTCCCGTCCCCTTGTGGACTGTTTGGAAAAACCAAAAAGCAACTTTTCATAAAGGCTCCTAAAGATGGAAAGTTTTATAAGTGACAACTTTTTTCTTTCATTTTATTGAAAAGATATAAACAAAAGTACTCATTAAAAAGACACATAAGGGTATACAGCACAGTCCTGAATTTCACTTTTACAACAGCAAGCACAGATTTTCTTTCCTGATGAAAGAAAGTGCCATCACAGGCACCAACAGCCTTTTATTCACAATGCCAATGTCTTACCAGAACTTGAATGACATGGTATAAGTTTTTCAATGTGTTTTCTTTATATAAAATTGCAGTCATTTTGTGATCTAGGGTATGAAGCGAGACATTTTGTTAGCCAAAATTCTAATACAGGAATGACTCAAGCCAGGACCTGTGATACACAAGAATGTACATGCACATGCACATTTCAGTATTCTGTTTTCTGTTTGAAGAAAGAGTAATCAGAATTGTCCAAGACTTACACTTGAATCATTTGAAAAAACATCCACTGAACAAAAAGTAAGATCTAAAGCACAATGAACTTGTTCCTCCTATTACAACTTATAGCAGCCTGAAGAGATTCTGCAATAACTACCTTAAATCACAGACACTTTAGTTTACACATCCCAATTACTGTAGTAGCCTGATGTGTGGTAGAAAGAGCAAACAAGCTTCCTAAATATAGACAAGGAATCAAAAACTTCTCCATGTCTTGCCCTCACATCCACTTCTACACTTCTACCTGGAAATCCAAGCTTCTGAAAACAGGTATTTAACAGCAAGTATTAAACCACTCAAAACCGTTTTACAAAAATCAAATTCTGAAAGATCCCACATTCACATGCCTGTACTTCAACTTTACAAGCAAGATCTATGAATTTAGAATAAAGAAACATCCACTTTCTAGAAAAGACCAAGTATACTTCTGCAATTAGGACACAAATATGAATGGAAGCACCTGCTTACCAGAGAAAACCCATACACATTGAATATACAGCTTTGATACTTGCCATGCTTTCATATTTTATGTTTCTATTGCAGAAAAATACAAAGCCCTTAGTGAGAACGCTGAAGCCCAGAGGTGTGTGAATAACACACATGGAGGCTTTGCTAGCCCAGCCTAGATTTGTCCCCTTAGTCACTCATCCTGCCTTCGCACAGCACGAGTAACTCTGGGGCAGGCAGCAAGCACTCTGTGAAAGCAAGGAAACCAAGGCAGTGCGTTCAGGCTAACAGCAGAGCAATGCAAGCGTGGAAAGTTCATTTTGTTGAAATAACTAAGTATTTTTGTAGCAAGAAAATACTGAAAGCATGTTCAAAGCATTACAATAAAAACTCTTACAACATTAAAAGCACCGATTTTAAACATGAAAGCACATAGCCAAACACCCTCCTTGGACTAGGAGACCTTGGCAGGTCAGCTTTTGGTATACTGGAGACATGTGGTGGGCTGTGGTGGCAAGCCCAAGGAACTGCTGCTGGCACCTGCCTTGGGCGATGATGTTAGTGCTCCCACCTAGGCAGAAAGGGCAAGAGAATCTGTTCTGTTCCCTGACAGAACAAAAGCAAGAATATACAGAAAGGTAAAACCCTGATTTTCATCCAGAGATGCTATTAAACTAAGGTGGCTGTGAGGAAGAAAACTGGTTCTGCTCTACAAGGCAGGCCAGGCAGGTGAAAGGCTGAAAAGCTCCTTGTAGGCACAGCTACAGGTTGGGTGGAGAAGAGATTCAGAGCAGCCCTGCAGAGAAGGACTTGGGGGTGTTGGTCAATGA
>WTXV02056199.1:0-19672 GCA_009823435.2 Nymphicus hollandicus | reverse complement strand
TTGTTATTTAGGCTTTTTCTTTTTCTTTTTTTTTTTTTTTTCCCCCGTGTCGCTTGCTCTTGGCTGTGTCCTGCTCATCATAAGAGTTGTTATGAAAGAGAGGCACCCAGGCAACATTCTTAAGTTTGGGATTTTGTCTGAAAGTCAGACACCTGCAAGCGTTGCCACATCAAAGCTGTATTTACCTAGAACTTCAGAAGGCCATCACAATAATGGATATTTTCTGGTAAACTGGGAACATACTAATAAAATAGCTTTTTTTTTTTTTTAAATTCAGTTCAATAAGAAATTCAAATTATTCCAGGTTTGCACCAAAAAAAGGGGAAAAGTCATAAAGTAAGCATGAAATAAGGTGAGAACAAATAGCAAATGTATGTGCACTGACACAGAGTGAAAAAATTTTCAACAGATTTCAATAGCTACCTCAAAAGAGTGTTTACTATAACTGTGTGTCTAGAGGTTAGCAGAAAAACTTTTGCTATTTAACTTTCAGATACTCAGCTGCATATTCTTCATTCGTTTCATATACAGAGCTCTTAGTGATGTGGGCATTTTACACACAGCATAAAGCTGCATATGATGTAGAGATTCACATCATGCATAAGACATCTACCACACAGTAAAAAAAAAAAGTGTCATGGGTTTGCACACATAAAAAGCATAATATGCTTATTTGTATGCCAAGATCCAAACAGACCCCTATCCAAGATGACAGTACAGTCCTGATGGGGCTCCAGACCTAGGAGGCAACTAAACAGACATAGAAGATATTTTAGTGTTAGAAATTTCCAGGAAGAACATCTCTGAAGTAAAGAAGTGCTCCTCCTATGTGCCTGAGGGAAGTCTGCCAACTGAGGTAGATGTATTTTTATCTTCCTTCCCCCACTCCTTCCACTTCTTTCCCTTTATCTCTGCCCCTTATCTCTTCTCACTCTCTCTGTCTCCTGAACAAAAAGTTCCTTGGCTTGCATTTTTTTTTTCTTTTTTTAATAAATATGTGTAAGAAGCTCTTACAAATGTAAAAAGAACTTAACTTGCATGGAGGATAAAATTTTCTTTCTATTTTTCTTTTCTTTTTGCCCCACAAAACCTACATAAACAAATTTTTAGGGAAACAGTCAAGTATGTAATGTTATAGGACAAGCAATTTTAATTTTTTATAAATGTTTATTTCATTTTATCCATTTCACATTCTAGAACATTGTTATGATATTATTTTATGAAAGGTATTTAAAGAAACTGAAGAAATAACTATATTTTAATAGTATTGAGATAAAAATATACAGTAAATCTAAATATCAAGCTTGATCTCGTAATACAAAAAGCTATCATTCAGAGCTGATATCTGTCATACTTGCGTATGATTTTCCATGCTTTCATTTCCTGACTTATTTGTTTTCTAAGGCAGAACGATATTTTTGTCTTATTTTACTTTACTGGAAAACTGAAAAAGAGTGTATAATGGGAAAAGTATTTCTGGCTCTCTGCTTTTGAAGGCATTCTTGGAAATATATAAGTAACTTTTACACTTCCCCCACCATTCAATTACAACAACTTATTTGATATTACTGCTCTTCTGCATATATACTTCACTATAATGCATTATAGAAATGCACATCTTAACTATTCTAGTCTAATGCACTATTACTTTTCAGCTCCTTTTTCTGTTACTTGAAGAATGTGAATCTTCACACACCTAATTACACCTAAAAGGTAAATCAGCAATTGCTAGTTTAATAGCTGCTAAGTGCAAACTTATACAAAATGCAATTACTAGAGTTCAAAGTCTGTTCTTGATTCCAGTGAATCATAAGTTATTCATGGTTTGTCTTGTTGTTATTCATGCTAGTCATGTTGAGAAGGTAATGCATTTTTTGTTCACAGAATTTTCATCTGGCTTTTTGCTCTCACTTTGAGACAGTCCTTTGAAGTCAAATGAACATTTCTATCAAACTTAATTGTCATTGGATCAGGGCTGCTGTATGGAAAAATCAGGTAGAATAGAATAAAGAAAATTATACTAGCATTGAGTGTTTTTTATTATTTTCAATAAGTTCATACAATAGAAAACTTAGCTAAATGCACGTTATAACTTGTGCCATTGAAATAAGTCTCTAATGGTAAAGTAAACAATCATTTTAATTACATGTTTACTGCTGGGTGTATTCTGTCTTCATCACTTTCAGATTTCAAAGGTTATTTATATAAAACAGAAAAAGAATACATCTTTAATACCTGAAGTTCAATTCTGTTAATTTACTAAATCAAACAGCCAGATAAAATGTACAAAGCACCTTGATCTTCTGTTGTAAATTAAAACATTAATCTCGGTTCACTGAGATAAAAATGTTGCCACATTTCCCTCACTGCAGAGGCATCAGAACAACAGAAGGTGCTTCGTATTTCATGTAGGTTAGATGTACGTTTTTCCTTTTCATTGCAGAGAGATCCCAGGACATAAATTTCTGATTTATGTTCCCCAACTAAGGGATTAATTCATATAGCTTAAATGGATCTTTGGGGGTTTTCTTCAGAACTGGGACTGAAAAGAGCAAAAGACTCAAAGAGATGATAAATTACAGAAACCAGTTAAGGCTGAAACATTTGCTAACAATGATACATGGAGAAGACTGGGTAAATGTGAGACATGGTACATATGGAAGGTATCATGGTATGGGATCCATAGGTGGAGACATACAAGCTATTTTAGAAGGAGTAAATAAGTCTCCTAGAAGGGGCACCAGACGATTAAGTGATGGGAATACTGGCAGAAATTGAAAGAATAACGAGAGGATACAAATTGGTATGTTAAGTCTCTCAGCAATACCTTGTGACAAAGTTAGAAGTCAATGGGAAGTGAGGAAGAACTGCAGTATCTGCTTTGTGACTCCTCTGACATATGTTCCAAAATGTTTTGAAATAAAAAGACAGCCCTGTAAAAAGAGTAGCTGACTACTTGCTTATAACCTCTTAGACAATATGTTCATCTGTTTTTGCTTTTATTAGCTTCCCCTGAAGCTCCCAAGCTACCAAAACCCTGCCATGTAAACCTAATACAACTTTTCTACAGATTTTATTTTTCTTACAAAATTCGGAATTGTATGGAATGTATGTAATAGACTGCATGTTTTTTTTTATTTTGTTTTGGACACATTCACCTTCCTTATGCATTTCTAAGAATTCTCATTTTCACATAAAGATAGAACAAAGCAGAAAATTATTTCTCTGTGCTTCTCCAGTGTTTTTCTAAGTTCTATATAAATTATACCCTGAATGATTTTGTCATGCTTTCTTTTTAGTCCAAAACCAATTCCTTCCTGGCAATCAATCTTAAATTTGCATTTGTTTTACATTATTTTAATATGATTGTCACTTGTAATTTGTAAATTATTTGTATGAGCTTTTTGTCTCTTCCCAGAATCACATACCTGATGAAGAAATCTAACACTTACAATTATAGAAGTACAATTACAAAATATTTGTATTGCTAAGTATACCTTTAATCTGATATTCCATTTTATGTTTAGAGTAAATCTTCATTTGTATTGTATTTTGTCATAATACCTATTTGTTATCTTTGAAATCTCATTAATCTTTCACTGAATTTTTATTACATCAACACAAACTGTATCTCTTATAAATGTAATTCAGTTTGTTAAATAGCTGTATTGATATCACTGTCAGTGGTTAAAAATTATTACAATCTCAAATAAAATCATCGAATTAAACCTGAAAGAATACTGTTTTGTGTTCACAATCAATCTTCCTGTCATCCCACCACTCTGCTCACTCATATCAGTTAGGATAGCTAAATTTTATTTATTTTTCTCACTGTTTCTCTCTCTTTACACCAGCTTTAGAAAGAAAAAATAAATTTTAAAAAATCTATTTTTTTTAACTGATTCTGTTCATAGTTTGGGTTACATTTTCAAGAGCAGGTTTTCCCTGAAATACCATTTCTTCCTGATTTTACAACTTCAATTGAAAATTCACATTGCTTTGGAATTCATAGAATCATTTTGGTTGGAAATGAGCCTTAAGATCCAATCATAAACCTAGCACTGCCAAGTCCACCATAAAACCGTGTCCCTAAGTGCCACATTTACACATTAAATGCTTCCAGGGATGATGACTCAATCACTTCCTTGGGCAGCCTGTTCCAGTGCTTGAAGACCCTTTCAGTAAAGAATTCTTTCTTAGTATACAGTCTAAACCTTCCCTGATACATTTCTTATTTGTAACCATTTCCTTTTGTCCTATCTCCCTCTTTACCTGGGAGAAGAGACTGATTCACCTCCTCCTTTCAGGTAGTTGTAGAGAGTGATATGGTCTTTCCTGAACCTTCTTTTCTCCAGGCCAAACAGTCCCAGTTCCCTCAGCTGTTCCTCATATGAATGAAATCTTAATTTTTTAAGGAAATTTTGCCACAACAAGCATTTTTGGAAATGTAAACATGCATAACTTCAGTATTTTCTTTTTTCCTAGCCCTCCTCTCTGGTCCCTTCCCCTCCACTTCTCATCTATGATACACATGAATAAGTTAATCAAATTTCAACTATTATCTTCAGCCTCATGAAATGTGAGAATTAGAAGTTCAAAACTATTCATTCTGGATGGTCTTGGCCTCTCTTTTGTACTTTCTCAGAGGTACCCTTACTTTTATAATTCAATGGCAGGGAGAAAGGAAAAAAGAAGTAAGGGGTGAGGTGAAGAAGGAGGGATGGGGAGGAGGGGAGAGAAAGGGGGAAGAAGGAGAAAGAAAAGTGGGAGAGGGAAGGAACCAGTAGAACTGCATTATCCTAACTGAAGTTTTCTATGAGTACTCTGCAGTTACTTTCTTCCTTTTTTTTCATTACCTTCAAATATTCTTTAATTTTCCTTACATACATACATATGAATGGTCTAAACATGCTATAAAAATCGGGATCTTCAAAGGACTTTTGAAGGGAGATGAATGATGAGCATTCTCATGGTCAGTTTAACAAGTCATACCCTTTTCTTTGCATTTCAAAACCCATAATTGTAGCCCTCCTGGGATATGTTTGTGCCTGAAATATTAAGCATCTGAATTGTACCAGCTGGCTATGCTGACTGAATGGAGTTGTCCTCTGTGGTTCTCTTGAATTTGGTTTAGTGTTTCCAGTAGCACATAAGCCTCTGAGGCACTTCATCAAATAGCTGCCCCATCCTCACTTGTAATTCAGCTAGATAGATTAAAAGGGACTGCAACATCTGCGTATGCTACTCCAGATGTGCTTCGGCACTGTGGTGAGCAAAGCCCTAATGTAAGGATCTGCTTCTAAAACCATATATCAACACCCTCATCTTTCTTATTTGGATGATCCATTAAGAATTTGAAGTATCATATGTTCTATAAATGCTACAAGCTAATGCTAGTAATACTTAGGATTTTAGGAGATAAAAGCAAAAACACTAAGCAGAGAACAGAGTGATGAAGAATTATAATGTACATTAAAGATTGCATTTCTATGCTAGTGTAAGCCTCTCCTGGGCTAACTTGCTCTGCAGATATTTCCCATTTGGCTGACAGAGTACATATGTTCTTGCTAGTGTCCTTGTGCTCAGCATATTTTTACAAAACAAGCAATTAAGAAAGGAGAATTTTGTCTTGATGTGCTCATGCTGTCAGGACTTGTTATTGGAATAAGATATATTGTAATCAATAGTTTGTTCTAAAATTATATCCAAGAAAAACAAACACCCATTCCCTCTCTGGTTGTAATTAGTATAAGTCTTGTATCTTTTCAACAGAGAAAATAAAGACACCCCTCCCCACATACTCATTCTAATTACACATTAATGCAGTAGCTGAGAAAATTTTAAGTATGCAAAATTAGGTGAGTCTTGATAATAATGTGATTTTTCTTGAAGCTGTTATTTCTAAACTCCTTTTTGTTTATGGGTCTTGTATTGACTGTGTCAAAGACAATTGTTTTCATCTCTGCTGTTAAAGAAAGTATAAACATTTAATTCAGAAATAGATTTTGCTTCATTTATTTCTTCCTTTACAGTTCCTTCACTACAATTAGGTTCCTATAAGTTAGTTTGTTTAGGGCTACACTGTATCACCATTTGAAAATTGAAGATAGTCTAAAAATCTGCATCCTTTTTATGCAGCAATCAAGTAACACTCCATTTTATAAGCTGTCCTACTGTTGGAGCTGATAGATTTTGATTTGAGGGAAGATTCTTATTCCTGACACTTTAAAGTATCAAATGGTTCAGATTTGACTCAATTTACTTTTTAAATTTTGGTAAAGGTTTTTTTAAAGTTTTTTTAGGAAAAAAATAAAGGTCTTTTAATCCTTTGCATCCTAAGTGGAAAAAAAGAATACAATTTTTTTATAATTTCTATTGTAATACCTTTTTTCTTCTAAATGACCAGACAACAAAGTGGCTATTTCAGCTATTGTGGACTTGATTCTGCTACACTGCAAGATATGAAATGCAGTAACTGTCTTTGAGTGCAAGATTTTTTTTTTTTTGTCATAGAAAGAGCTGGAGAAGATTTTAGAGATAGATTTCATTTGTATATATCAAAATAATTTGTATATATAAAAACTTATTTTATGGTCATTAGAAGGAAATTCTTCATAGCATGCTTCCTTCTCATTGTGAGATAGACATTTATGCAAGTGAGGTGGATCTATCTGCCTACTTCTGTTGGTTGACTGCAGAGTCTAGAAACCTAGATGGGATAGAAGGGTTATTAAGTCAGTTGACATGTCATTCTAGGTGGCTAACAACATGTAATATGATACTAATATCAACATAGCTGATGTACAAAATAAGAAAAATTAAAGGTACTAATTTACTCATGAAATGTATAAAATTGTCAAAATTGTAACTGTTCCTGGACTTTACATGCTAAATATTTTATGTTTTTATCAATGTAAACATTAGGTTCAAAAATGAAAGTTCAGCTCTCAGATTGTGCATAAAACTGGTTAGAATGGAATAAAGCAATATAAGAAATAATAGGAAAAAAAGTAATGATTTTTGTTACAATCCTTCAGATTTAATACTGTTGTCTACTATGCTAGTTTGCCACATCTGCTGCCAAATGTATCATTAGTTTTCTTATCAAAGTGGAGTAGCTGGAGACAGGAAGCCAATCTTCAAACTCATCTAATAGTGATTTGTACTCTTCAAATAGAACTAGTGTTTCTCCAACATACTACAAATACTTCATAAACAATCATCAGGTATAAACATACTTAAGTAAGATGTCTACTCTTCCAACATAAAAGCTTTCCTTTTTCAGATTTACCCTGTGTGTGTAAATTTGCATTTAAATTTGAGTGTAAGATGTTGTCTTTCTTACCTACTTAGAGACACACATATGAATACGCAGAAGAATCATTATGCGAATGAAGTACCCATGTTTTTGACTTGGCAAATATGTTTTTTTAGTTTTGGTTGTTGGTGGTTTTTTTTCTCATGCTGTGAAATTTTTCCAGTGCAAACATGCATTCTAAAGCTGAATAATGTTTTTAAGGGCAAAATGGAAAAATGAAATAAATTTTTTTAAGGAGACTATTCAAGGGCTAGATTCCTAGAATATGCACACGGTGAAATGTTATTTAATAATAAGGTTATTGGAAAACTTGCAATGGATTTCATTGTGATTTATTGAACATACTGAAGACAGCTGTATAGGAAATCCATTCTACAGTATTTCTCTAATGTATTTGTCCTTGTTGACTAAAACAGCTAGACAGCATCTTAGCATCAATACTGGTGTGTAAATATCTGCACTAGATCATATGAATCCCAGTGTATGAGTCTTTGAGTGTTTCTCATAAGAATTTGGATATGATGGCTCAGTCACAACTGTAATTATAACATTGATATAACATTATAATTGCCCTCCAGAGGGACCTGGACAAGCTTGATAAGTTGGCCCATCTGAATCTCATGAGGTTCAACAAGGCGAAGTGCAAGGTGCTGCACTTGGGCAACCCTTGATATCAATACAGGCTGGCAGATGAAGGGATTGAGAACAGCACTGCGGAGGACGTGGGAGTGTGTACTGGTTGATGAAAACTGGACATGACCTGACAATGTGCACTTGAACCCAGAAAGCCGACCATATCCTGGATTGGATGAAAAGAAGCGCTAACAGAAGGTTGAGGGAGGTGATTTTGCCCCTCTACTCCACGCTTGTGAGACCCCACCTGGAGTACTATGTTTAGCTCTGGGGTCCTCAGCACAGGAATGACATAGACCTGTTGGAGCATGTCCAGGGGAGGGCCACAGAAATTGTCAGAGTGCTGGAGCACCTCTCCTGTGAAGACAGGCTGAGAGGGCTGGGGTTGTTTAGTCTGAGAAGAGAAGGCTCCAGGGAGGCCTTACTGCAGCCTTTCAATACTTAAAGGGGACTTAAAAGAGAGATAGGGACAGACTTTTTAATGAGGTTGTAGTGATAGGACAAGGTGCAATTGTCTTAAATTAAAATAGGGGAGATTTAGACTAGGTATTAGGAAGAAGTTCTTTACTGTGAGGGTGGTGAGACACTGGAACAGGTTGCCCAGAGAGGTGGTAGTTGCCCCACCCATGGAAATACCCACCACGGATGTAAAGCTGTTTGCACCTGCAATGCTTATGGCTAGCTTCTGCTAGAGCAGACTAGTCATGTCCACCCTATCTAACATTTAATACTGGGAATATTTAGGGTCGTATTGTCATCCCTATGACTCTGAAGAGCTAATTTATTTTGTTTTGGTTTGGTTAATATTTTCTTCCATTCAAAGTACCTTAAATAATTTGAAGATTATTTTAGTTAGTCATCAAAGCATGCCTGAAAGTGATGGCATATGTTGCATGTACCAGCTTCTGATATAAGACCTTATATCCCTTATGTTAAGGGACCTTAAGATGGCCACCAAGCCCCTCTTCCTCTTGGGCTGGCAGAGGCAGAAGGTCACTAGTGCAGCACACACACCACAGTCTCCAGGATGAAAAGCACATGCGCATTTGTGGATCCCCTGAGCACCAGCAGAGACTCTCTGCTCACCCAGCACCCCTGCCCACATCCCAACCCCTCTTACCTGGCCCACAGGTTCCCTACTCAGCAGCTAATCCAGCTTGGTGCTCGCAGTAAACACACACCACTCACACACTTGTTCCACAGGCATTGACACTTACAGTTTCCCCCAAATACCAGCATGGACCCCCTCCCACCTGACACCCTTGCCTGGAAGCAAAGCTACCATACTCATTGGTGAGTACCTCTTGAATTTTTCTAGTGAATACCCATGCACACACCACACATACCAGGATTTGGGAAGATGCTGACACTCACACCCTGCCTAGCAGCCACCACCAAACACAACAGCTGTGAATTGTGGTCCTGCTCTAGCCACCAGCATGGAGACCCTCAGTCCCCCTTCCCCTGCATATTGCCTCATCAGTTAGCACAGTCCCAGCGACCACATCCCAGACTCCTTTGACCAGATACCCTTCAAGCAGCAGACATGCTCCTCTTACATATACTTACAGTATAAACTAACGTTTCTTTATTAGGAGCAGTAAAAAGTCTAAGATTGAAAAGTGAAACGGGAATTTAAGATGACAGTATGTGATTTGCTTGTGACAGATAAAAGGACTGAAGCAGTACAATTTTCCAGTTATAGCAGAATTGGAATTGGAATATAAATTTCTTTGGAACCTATAACTGGTAAAGATTAGAGTTGACATTGATTTCCAGGGTAGGGAGGCTCTGTCTAAACTATGTTGAAGACTACTTGCAAATCCCTTAGCAATGCACATGTCCTAGCTACATCATAAAAGCACCCTCAAAAAAAACCCCAAGACTCTAGGAAGATGGGAAACACTGCATAGTGAGCTCCCTTCTGAACAGATGGCTCATCAAAACGCTATGCAGCCCCTGCAGAAACACAGCCAGACGTAGACAAATAGCATTGTCCTAGGCACCTTCCTTGGAAATGTTAGGGCCCTGAGGACAACACTGGGTCTTACTGACCCTGACCAGCCTGAACTTGGGCCTCTCCTCATCCCCAGCACCACAACAGCACCCTGTTTTCAGCTGTACCCTGCCCTTACCTGTGCTGGGTTTTTGGTATACTTGTGTACTGGGTAGTATATTTCTGTACTGTGGTTTTGGCAGTGGGGGAGCTGCAGGAGTGACCTCTCTGAGGAGAGGCTGTGGCTGTCCCATGCCCACACATCTGATTCTATTCAGCTCCAACAGACTATCTGCAGGACACGGCTGAGCCCCTCAAAAATAATGGTGCCTTGGAGAAAAGTTATTTAAGAAAGGGAAAGTGGTGCTTGAGAGAGAGGAGGGAGAAAAAAAGAAGAAAAAAAAAAGTATGAGAAACAGTCCTGCAGACAACAAGGTCAGTGAAGAAGGATGAAGAGGGATAAAGAGGTTCTTCAGGCACCAGAGCAGTGATTCCCCTGCAGCACATGGAGGTCCATGGTGGAGCAGATATCTGCCCTGCAGCCCACGGAGGTCTTCATCCTGGAGCAGATGGATGTGAAAAGTGTGAGAGGAAGGAATGGCAGAAAAGAAGTGTTATCAACCGACTGCAGCCTCCATTTACCATTCCCTCACACTGCCTTGTCAAGGGACAAACTTAGAGCTCCTCTGGATTAAGTACATACTTTCTATCTGGATAAAAAAAAATAAATCTGTAGGTATTAAGGTATATGTGAAGAGAGAGATACTGTTGCTCTTAATGGAAGAAAACATAAGAAAGTGTTTTTAATAATATTAATAGAGAAGAGCATAATTATCACAAAAAAAAGAGTAATAACATAACATCATACTGAAGAGTTAGGGAGAGCTGAAGAGAAAACAGAACAATATGATTCCAGGATCCATCTTTACTGAGATATTGCAACAAGCATATCATTATAATATCACTTCACACAGTCTGCAAATGCTCATCTCCTAACAACCCACACAATGAAAGTGAATGTTTTAACTTCTGATGCTCAGAGTGGATTGTAGTAATTTGAGACTATATTCTATTGGAAAATACAAAGAGTTGTCTTCAACATATATTTTTGACAAATATAAAAACCTTATATAATTGGATGTGTCATATAGGAGGTTTATATTTAAAATGTTGCAGAAAAAAATGATGCTGATAATGCAATGACTTTGTATTTCCTTGAGAGAAAAAGATTGCCCCAACAAAGATTTTGTAATAAATATGAGACAGCAAATTGTTCCTACTCTATAATATCATTATTATGGAAATTAGTGATCTCTGTGATTAAGGTTGCCTCCAAGTTTCAGGATAAAGCTTTACTTTAATGTCTTTAAAGCTTCGCCCTTGAAAAATAGCTTTGTCTTGATAATAGCCAGCTATAATCTAATTGCAAAAGAAAATGTTTTTTAAGGTTTGAAGAAAACCTAAAAATTCATGTGCTTTAACTTTTCATTTAAAAATAGCTATTTAAAATGTTTTTTTCAAAACAATGTTAATTTTATCATAGCTAAAGTAGCTTCTTAAAACTCCTATGTTAATTTTTTAATACACATCTCTCCTTGCATACTTACGTGTGATCAGTTTTTTCCAGTTATACCACAGTTCTTTTTTCTCAGTAGGAAAAAAAAAAATACATTGAAAAAAAAAATCCAGTTTTCTTGGTATTTGCTATTCTACTTAGAAATCAAGACTTCTGAAAGATTCATATTGGAATTGTCTGGCATGTTTCATTGTTGGCCTGGTATGTTTTATTGAAAACATATAGGAAAACTTTAAAAATGTGTTTGCAATAAAAAAGAAAAAAGTAATTTAACAGAGAATATTATTTTTATATTGGATAGCTTGGGATCTTATACTATTGCTCTGATGCTGAGCAGAGTCCAGAGTCCAGAGAGTCCAGATTCCTTCAAAGAAACATAACTAATTAAAGTTTTATTCTAAGTTGGTTTTTGTTTGGGTTTTTTTCCCCCACTGTACTAATAAGTAAAAAATCTTATAATACATATGTGTTCTCCATATGTTACATGCACATTCTCTCTCCCCCCTCCAAAGTACTTGTGAGTGATATTCCTCTTTGCAACATTTTAAATCAAGGATCCTTCTGAATATGATCCATTAAGTATCCATATGTACATAATTAATAAAGTGAAAATAAACCCTTGACATTCCTTGCTCTGCAAGGAAATCCAAAGGGGAAAGAGCCTAAAGAAATGAGAGCATCCTGTTAACATTAGGTGGAAAGAAGGGGAACTAAACAAAACATAATGATACTGATGTTCCATTGTGTATGAAAGGCAATTATTTTAAAAGATAGTCATGTTGTAAACTGAAAAATTTTCTAATTTAACTTAGCTTTTGGACTAACAAGATATGAGTAACCATCTCTGGGGTAAGTACTCATTCTAAAGTAAGGCTCAAACTTCCAGGATTAGCACAAATTACAGCCTAGAAAGGAAAGGAAAAGGGTAGTAGATTTTGTGTAAGGAATGAGATAGAAGAAACTGTTTTAAGAATTTTTTATCAACTGGGAGACGGGGGGATTGTTAGAAAATCTCCCACTGTGGGATGGGGTTAATTGTCAGTACTAGAGATAACCTTGCTTGTAGGTGACACATGGACCTTAGCTCTTGTGGCTAACCAGAAGAGAGAGCAGTGTGAGTAGCTTTTTGTGTGAGTGGAGAGCGGAGCATGGGGCAGTCAGCAGAATCAGCAAGAGGCAGGAAAAAAAGTTGCAAGGAAGCTTGAAAGGGTGGTGGCCAGCAGAAGAAGCAGAAAGAAACAACTTGTGGCACAATTGTATAGAACCAATGGATCAGACAAGGTCGTTTGCTTGCTTAGATTAAGCTTTGATATACTGATAGGTTTTTAAATTGTTATTGTTTTATTGCAACAAGACAAAGTTCCCACTTAACCTAGAAGCTGCCTCATTTTGGGAAAAAGGAAGCTAACCATAGTTGTATTTTTAGCATTTAGATATTGTACACTGACTTGTTCTATCACCTTATTCATTCTTTTTTCTTTAAGACTCTTGCTGGATTTCCCATCCAAAATATGGGAAAATTAGGCTGAACTTCTCAATGCTCAGCTCATGGTTATGAGTGAAGAAAATTTGGAATATTTTTCTCATGTTTCCAGATGGGAAATCTAGCCAGAGTTTCAAAACTGAACCTGATTGATGGTATTAGCTATCAATATTTGGCAGTGGTTCCATAATTAAAGCCTAGAGTCACAAATCTGAACTGCAAAGTCATGAAGATAGTCCACTGAGGTGCCCAGCTCTTTCTAACTGCAAAGCTAAATTGATGGATGATAACTGATCAGTGAAAATTTAATATGGCGAGGATTCAATTTCAATATCAATGTATGAATTGGAGGGCTTCATAGGTGCATTTTGTTAAAAAAAGGGAACTTGGTTTCTTCGGTCCCACCAATGGTAGGCCTATGGCATGGTCCATAAAACTCCTCAGGTAATCAAAAGTAAACCTAAGCTTGATTTAACTCATATACTCAAAAAAACCCCCGAGCTTCATTTAGCTCTCCCCATGAAAAAACATTTTTAAGCTAAAATGATGACTTACTTGTGACATGAAGATTTTGTCATTTGAGGGTGTTGTGCAACACTTCCTGTTTTAATGAAAATTCTGCTATTATACTTTAATGGGTTTTGGTTTGGTTTATTTTTGGGTTTTGGTTTTTTTTTTTTTTTTCCAAAATTAAATATAATCTGTGAAAATTTACGTTTTCTTGTAAAATCAAATAATCTTAAGGAAAATCATGTAAAATTAATTTCTCCTTTTTATAGATGCTCACTCTTGTGTTGCTCCAACACAACTAATATCTAATGAGAATGATGTAATGTAGAGAGCATGAGACAGAGATACTTTATGGGAAATTCAGTTTAGGTCTTTTCTTAATCAAATGTTTAGTACAATCATATACTTAAGAAAGGCACCATAGAACATCAGTACAGATTTGCACCTCCTTTTGCATCTCTGAACTAAACCTCAGAGAAGTGTTGCTTTAGTGACTGCTTCTCCGGTTTGCCCACTAGCTAGCTCTGACTCTGTAGGTAGGAGTGGGTTTTTTTCTTCGTTGTTTATTTTTTTAATCAAAAACAACAGGCACCTTCCTTTTAATTTGGAATTATACTTCACAGCTACCATATCAACACATTCTTTAGCATTCAACTTCTTTGTTGAAACAGACCTTTCAACTGAATTGAAAAATGGGATTGTTTTTAAAAAAGAAAACATATAAACTCAAAACATACTGTGCTTGAAATATGAAGTGTTATGCAGTGGAAAATTTTCTAAAAAATCAAGTCTTAGACTACCTCACATTGGTTATTCTAAAATAACCCTAGACACAATATGCTTCAGCTCTCTTCCAAGGTGAGAATATGATCTTTCACCATCACCTCCCCTTCCCTTCCAGACTCCTTACTGGATAGTTGTGAAGATAAATTGTTTGTGAAGTGCTCATATACATTAGTGTCGATTGGTATAAGAAAGTCCATGACAAAATCAATAACTCTGCCTTCAGATAAGGGCTTAAATAGCATGCAATAATTTGGCTTGAGGCCATACCTTGAGCAATGAGAATAAAACAAAAATATTGAGTAGCTGCATGTCAACTGAGAACCATCCATCCTGTGCAGTGAATGAGAAATGGCCAGGAATAGAAAATCCCAACCTTCTATTTTGAAATGACATTGTCCTTTATTTAAAAAAGAGTGTTTTGCATAATATATAAGGTAGGGAATACAGACAGGAAAAATAAAGTAGAATTATGCAAATATGTGTCATGCATATGCAAAATGGGACTAATGTAAGATTACCAGCCATCTTGCTTCTCATTTCTTCCTTACCTGTTAATCTTCATTTCTGTTTTCTATTACCTGATTCATTTGTATTCTTTCCAAGATGACTTGAAATAACGGTACCCTTTTTGTTTACATTGAAGTTAAATGTAACTGCACAGAATGTGATTGTAAACAGAGTACCTAAACTGGACACCTAGGGAATCAGAACTGGGGGACTCACCATGACAAACACCTTTACTGCCTTTGAGACTATGCTATAGAATGCCAAGCTACAATCTGCTGAGGGCTGGTCAGCTCAGTGCAGGCTTTAACTTGCCCTCTGGACCATGTTGTACTCAGAAGTACAGATTTATCTTGATGATGGATTTGGTTTATGAAGTCGATTCTTTCTCTGGTTCTTCACCTAGGGAAAATTATGTCTACAGTTGTTTAGTAATGTTTACTATAGTCCACGTAAACAGTGTATTTGAAAAAAAGTAGGCTAGAAACTTTGCAGGAGAATTGATTAATTTTGTGATAATTCTTTCTTGGATTGCCAGTTTGTTCCATAATCTAAACCAGTGTTGATTTTGTTTTAGACATCTGAGTTGCTAATTAATTAATTCCTTTTATAATCAATAAGGGAAATAGAGTAGCTCTAGAGAATAATTAGTCTCATTGTGAAGTAGGCCTGATACATCACTATATGCTTACTGTCATATCTTTCCAGTTGCTTTGAAAGAAGGGAGTAGTGACTAAGTCAAAGCTCATGTCTATCTGTAAAAATGTATTACATTTCTTGAGATGCAATTCTTTTGTTCCTGCTCTAAAATATGCTCTGTACCTATGGAATAGGCAAATGGTTTCAGAGGTAGTCCAACAGTTTTATATTATGTCCCTTTTAATGCATAGGGTATGTCCACCTTAACTGTTAAGGAGATAAAAGATACCAGTTCTATTATTAAATTAATGGCAAGTTAACACTGCTTTTTAGTTCCTTAAATTGAACATCTGTAAAATAAATATGATGTTATCATTATACCAAAGTGCAGAATGACATTTCTGAATAAGATCATAAGCTTTTCTCAGGAAAGTGGCAGTAAATGAGGACTTTGGGTACAGGTTGCCCTTAGTCTAATTCTATCATTTCACAATAGGGAAAAAACCACTTTGCATAGAAATTGCTTCGCTTGTCTGTAAGCCTGCCACTGAAAAGGAAAAGGAATAATTTGTCATACTTTGCATTTTTAAATGTTACAAAAGGTATATAGAAAGTAGATAATCACAACTATAATAAATTAATACCTCTAGAAAGAATGAAGGTTTCAAGTAGAATAAGATTTTTGGTATGACTTTAGGAACTGAAAGACTTAAAGACTTAGGCTGAGACACTAATATATGAAAGATTAAAAGATCAAAATATGCAGATCTCAGTGAAAAAGAAAATTATTAGGAAGTGTCATGACAATTGCCAAGAAGTAGGGCCAACTGAATTATTCATTATAAATACTATTAATTAGAAATTTTGTCCTTTTTTTCTATCTGTGAATTGCTTGCAAACTAATGCCGAATCTGTGAATATATTTGTTATTCATACGTATTTCCCTATGGCCTATTCACAGCTGCTCATATTGACTAGTCACTATTTGTTATTTTTAGTGTATGATTGCTCATCTTATATGGTATTGTTTTTGCTCCCAGATTGGCTCATACTGCACTATACTAAATAAGATAAAAAAGAATAAGAGATAATGGTGATTTATGACTGCCATCCTATGAACAAATTTTAGACAAACAATTATTCGTACTAACTTCAAAAAGATATCCAGGATTCACAGACTTTTTTGGATGGCTAGTTGCAATCTGTGTAATCAGGAACAATGGACAATAATGGCTCACACAGAACAATTAACTCATTGCTGCATATTAGTGAGGATATTTGTATATTATGATCTACATTATTTGACCAGCTGTTCCTACTCTGTTCATATGTGATCACAATGGGTCCCATAATCACCTATGCAGTATTAGTTACTTGGTTTTTAAAAGCTGTATTTTGCAGACAAAGAAGCTTGGTATAATAATAGGAAGTGCTATAACATGCTGACAGCTGGAACTGGATGATAAATAAGGGAAAGATATTCCAAGTTAAGAAAATATTCTGAACATTAGCAGTTCTTCCAGAAATGATTACCATAAAACCACCATGGACTCGTAGTTTTTAGTCACACCAGGAGGGGGAGGAAAAAGATTGAATGGACAAGGAAAAACAGTCATCCTTTCAGATCAAGGGATGGATTCTAGTTGTCATAATGAACTGCAAAACCTTTCGTCACTAACAACTATGTTGAGCCTAACCTCAGTGTCATATCTGTAGATCTGCAGGGTTGAATTTCAGCTGTCCTATGCATCTTAAAAGTAGATTGCGAACGCATGTTAGTCATTCTATAATGAAAGGCTAGACACATATGTGTCTCATTCAGACAATTCATTCTAAGCCAAGATAAATGTTCTATACAATGTCCTCTGGAGATGTCTTTCTTCACTAGCTGCTGAAAGGTACTTGAACTGGTTGCATCACTTTTGTATAGCTAAACTCAGCTTGGATTAATTGCAAAACTTCAGGGTACAAGAAGATTGCCCTTCCTCCCAGGATATATTTTAAGGTGATGATTCTTCATTCAATTCTCTGGGGTGAAGAAGCAGTGGAAACAAATTTTATCAGGCTGAAAAATACTTAAGAACCATATTTTTGCTTCTTTTATGTGTACAGATTATCATGTAACAAGCCTTTGGTATTAGGAATAATTTGAACCTGAAATCCCAGAAATATTAGAAAGAACATCTGTTGGTGTTCTCTTCCTGGGAACTTATTTTTGAAATTTAACTGTAATTATTATTGCAGAGGTTGGAATGAGAATTACAGTTGAATGTCAACAGGATGCAGGGAGAAATTAAGATGGAAAAGTTAATGGCTAAGATAAAAGACAGGTAGATCAGTTGCCAGTTACCATCATAGAAAAAACAGACTCAACTAGGGGAATATTTATTTAATGTATCACCAATTAAATTGGAGTGTGATGGTGAGAAATAAAGTTAAAAAACAAGAAAAAAACAACTAAACCAACATCTTCACCCTCCAGTTTCTCAGGCTGAATGTAACCCCTTCAATTTCCACTCCTCTACCTTCTTCCCCAACCTTCCAAGTGGCATAGGGGGGTTGGGAATGGGGGATTATAGTCAGTTCATAACAGTTCCCCTCTGCTCCAGCATGGGTCTTCTTCATGGACTGCAGTGCTTCATGATAAACTTCCTCCAACATGGGTCCTCCATGGGCCACAGTTCCTTTCAGGAGCTTCCTCCAGCTTTGTTTCTTCACACGCTGCAGCTTCCTTCAGACCATATCTACCTGCTATAGGAAATACCTCTCTGTAGGCTACAGGGAAATAACTAATCCAGTGGGGTCTCATTCACAATCTGCAGGGGAATCTCTGCCTCAGCACCTGGAGCACCTCCTTCTTCACTGACTTTGTTGTCAGCAGGGTTGTTTCTCACATTCCCCCGCACCCCTCAAAACTGCTGCAAAGCATTTCACCCTTTCTTAAATGTGTTTTCCTTGAGGCATCAGCCTCTTGGCCGAGGAGCTTATCTGTGTCCTGTGGTGGGTCTTCTCTATCCTTAGAGATAAATCATAATTTTCTCCAAAATTCATTTTCTTTTGAACCTCCAGATTTGTAAGCATTTTTGTATCTCACCTTTTACATGTTATTTGAGTAGTATTTTGTTACTCAAAACCGCCTTTTTTCCACAATTAAACAGAACGATAAAAGGTTAGCGCTGTTTTTAACTGACAATGAGAAAATAACAAATAATAGCCTGCTTATCAATAAACTGCCCAACACAAAGTAGACAAAAATCTCTGCTCTAAACTGGACTAATTGTATTATCTGCAGAAATCAGGAAATCGCGTGAGTAATGTAATAGTCATGTCCTAATAATAGTCATAATAAAACCCTCAAAACATATATTTATGAAAAAAAAAAATAGACCAATGGGTAACATGAAAAATAAAAAAAGAGGGTTTGTTATTTTCTTTTCTACCATTCACTGTACAGAACAATCTTCTAACATATAAATAATCAACAAGACTCTTAAGCAATTCACTGATGCTAAATTGGGGCCTCCACCTGCTGTCTGTATTGCAAAATGTATTACAAGACTTTTCGTGATATAAAGCAAATGTACATTAAGTTTAGAAAATGAGAGTTCCTTTAATGTACTGTTTTCATGGTTTTCTAAAGAATAAATTATCCTTCTAGGTGACAATTAGTACCTAGTAAGGTGAAAGATAAGAAATGTTATCCTCTGGAGGTGCCTGTTTCTCTCCATAGATTATACAGGAAGCATAAAATAGTCTGCCTGGACTACAACATTTAATTAATAAAATTTAAAAAAATATGACATTATGTAATATTAAACAGTACACAAATTGCACGAGTTTAAAAGTACAGATTTAATTACAATCTTAGATGAGTATCATTCAAAGGAGAAATAGAGAACTTCACAAATTGAAATAAGATCAGTTCAGGAAAAATGCTGTTCAAAGAAAGAGTGATTAAGCAGTTTAACTTGTTACCCTAGAAATTGTGAACAATCCACTCTTGGAGTGTCCTGGCAGGACACAATTCTGAGCAATCTGATCAGATTTCAAAGTTGCCCTGCTTTGATTGTGGTTTTGGGCTATATGACTTCCAAAGGTTCTTTCCAGTGTAAGCACTTACATATTTGTAACCACTTACATTTACTTTATCTTACCATTTAACATCTTCACTTTTATATATATATATATATATACATATGTAATTTTTTTATTTGCAATAATTATCTC
>WTXV02056191.1:29264-46405 GCA_009823435.2 Nymphicus hollandicus | reverse complement strand
CCAGTAAAAGTTCATGAACACTGAACCACCTGTTTTTATGTTAATTCATGTACATTGTACATCTCTGAAATCATATTACTAATGACCATTATTCATTAAGTTGCAGAGTTAACTTGTTCTTATTTAGGACTTTGACTGATGGTACCTTCGAATACCAGACTTTTTTCATTAATAGGTTGTCTGAGGACTGAATGGATCTGTGTACAAAAAACCACAATTTTCAAGAAGATAACTCATTCCCTGAATCTCTGAATGAAAGTGAAAAAGTTTGAATTTCAGTGTTTTAGAGGGAGCGTATAACGTGGGTAAATTCGGGTATGAATGGATCCACAGAGGGCTTCACTGAGTTTAGAAATGTCTACTTTTAATTACCAGTTGTATTAATAAACCTCTGTGTCAGACAGTACAAATGGCTTTCTCAATTAAAGGACAGTCAGTGGAGATATATCATATCATACCATATCATATCATACCATATCAATCAATCTCCACTTATATTCATATCATAGTGGAGATAACCCATCTCCAAGATGAGATGGCCATGGAAGACAATTTAACAGTGAGAGCATGAATGACATTCTGTCTTCTGATGGAATTTATAGCTCTGGAAGGTACTGATAAAAAATAGTATAGATATGAATAGAAAATAACTGGAAGCAACAGAAATATGGATGCATCTGTTTCTTTCTTTTGCCATAATAAGGAAAACAGATGGTATTTTTATTGTTTTCTTGAGGCATTTGTTAGCTGAAAGTATATTTATATTGTCTGAAAGCTCTTGTAACCCAATTTTCTTAGAGTATGTCTTTGTGTCTCACATTTGATCTCTAACACTAGATGGAACAAGTTTGGAACTGGCCTTTATTGAGTGACTTCTCTCCATCAGTCCTTTCACTCTGAAACCTTCTGGAAGGCTCATTGATAATCTTTACCTCTGCCTTCCGAACTTTTAAAAAACAGGTTATTGGATAAAGTATATTTTCACACTGTGCTTGTCTCAAAGCAATTAGTCTCCATCAGCTGTTCAAAACTAGATTCTTCAGACTTTTAATGATGCATATATGTATTCTCTGCCAAAAATGCAAAGGAGTGAAAAGAGACTTGATAATCTGGGTACTGAAGCTTTAATAAGACAAATTCTGTGTAATGATGCGAATCACCATTTAGCTAGCTTTTCTGGACAAAGCAGCTCATCCTCTACCTGCTAAATGGTAAGCCTGCATGGCACAAAAAGAGAGAATTCTTCCTGCTTTGTGTCATCACAGTTCAGTAGTAATACTGCGTCACTGGTGTTTGCATTTTGCTATCCTGATACTCGGTGGGATTTTTTTGCATAAGCTTTCTGTTCCAACAGAAATTCAAAGATAGCCTAATACTAAAATAAGACTATAAAATTGCTGACTCTCTTTGATGTATCTCAGAGTACCAATTAGAATTGTTCTTGTTTAACAGCCAAATGATAGTGGAGACTGAATCCCTTAGGATTCGGCAATGTTTTCACATATGATGAATATCCTAAACCATGTTGTGCATTGAATTGGCATTATGATCTATACCATAAGGTTGCTGAAATTTTTTGGCCTTTATACAGTAACTTCCAAGTGACATCTGCATGTTTTCATTTTAGTTAATGCTTCCACAACAAGACATGTAAGTAATGTTATTCTGGTATGATTTATGGCTTGATACTAGTTATGCTGCTTTCACTCGTGTTTTGTTTTTTTTTTAATTAATCAAAGATCTTGTTTATTAGAAATTACTAATAACTTTGGAGAGCTATTCTTATCTAATCCAAAACAACATTTTCTTAAATGACTACAATCTGACTTCATTGACAGCTCACTCGCTGTCCTAGTTAAAGAAGATTATTGAAAGCTATAGGTATACTAAGTACATATTCATTATAACTAATAAAATAGCAAGATATTTTTCCTTTTTCATTCTAATAACCATACAGCTGCCCTTACTTTTAGACTACAGCTGCCCTTACTTTTAGACTACAGCAGACCATGATTAAAAACCTAAAGCTTATTTACATTTCAAACAGTTCACTCCAAATTTACCTTCGTACTTCCAATGCAGCTGCATACTTAGCAGTGTGTTGTTGGAAGATCCTTGCCATTTCCCCCTGGGGGTGGTGGTGCCTGCTGGAGTGCCACCTTGCTTCCTTCTGTCTATCCTCTCTAGCTTGCTATGTAGACTAGCAAGTTGTAGAACAAGCAACAAGCTGTGAAAAGCATTTACTGTCATGGTGCTGCTTCAGTTCTCTCTTATTTACTGGATATAATTGAACTACTGTCCAGGAAAACAGAGGGTTTTAGCCTGCTCTTACTTCAGAAGAGTGAGTGTTAGTTTGACCAGGCTTCTAGGAAGCCTCTAAGGCAGCCTAAGTTTGTACTGCAGCTAAAAGAAGCAATTATTAGCTTAGTCCCACTTCTGTGCCACTATTCTTTTGTTGGCACAAGCTTTTGTGCAGCTTTTTGATGAAATGAGTTAGAGAAACAATCCGGGTTAAAGTTACCACAAGGAACAAACAGAAATGGTTACTTTGAAATCCAGCTGAGAGATCAGACCTGATAATATTTAGAAACCCTGTGATCAGAGTCTTTCCAAAGAAGAATTATTCAGAATCATCCACCATATATATATTTTCAAGACAAGACCTTGTTAGGATGCCAGGACTCGTCTAAGAGATTGCTCAGATCTTAAGTAGTGTTCCTGAAATGAATGATAAGGATTCAGTTGAAGTTAAATCTGATATTACAGGGTATATTCTGCACCAGATTTAAAGCGTAGATTTTAGGACATCCATGAACACTGAACCACCTGTTTTTATGTTAATTCATGTACAGAAAGAACTTTTTAGCATTTAAAAGAAAAAGGATAAAAGGCCTTGGAGCACTTCTCAGGTATTTGTATGGAGCATTTCACAGTAGAGTTCCACGTTTTTATTGCCTGCAAACCAAAAATGAGATTTAACAGATGTGATTCCTTCTTTGTTGTCTTTTCAACATTGATATCCATGCCAGACATTTGGCTACAGCCAAATATACTTTTTACTAAAAAACAATTTTTGCATTAATTTTACATCTAATTTTACAAGACAGTACACCCTGTACTGTCAAGACACGTTAGTCTAAAGTCAATCAATATTCTAGGTTGCATCAGCTTTATATAGATAATCTATATAAAGATATATAGATTATATACAGTATACCTGAAACTGTGAATAGTTTATACATATCACGCACCCAATAAAGAATAATTCAGCAGATTGCTTAAAATGCCACCTTTTACTGTGCTTTGTTTTGTACATGTCACTGTAGGATGGGTTCTCCATGATTTATAGTAATGAAAAATGTGAAATGAGAATAAGGCACCCTTTTGGATGTTCCCAAAGCTGCTCAGTCCCCAATTTTGTCAACTTTATGGTTTTTCAACAGAATTACATACCAAAGATAAGGTTTTACATACATTTAAATTACTAAGCACTGCTTGTACTGTAGGAAAAATCATTGTATATTTGTGCTATCTAAAAGAAATAAAGTACACAGAATGTTACTCTATAATTTATTAACTTACCTTTGATCCTTTTTGTAAGGAGCACTTGTCACAGACATAGGCAACGCAATATCATGTTTAAAATGTAAGTAAATCAAGAAATCATTCATTATACCTTGCATACCCATAACACAAGCCCTTTACAGAAAAGAAACCTTCATGTTAAACTAATGACAACAACATTCATATAACTGTAATCAGTAGAACAAAATAAATAACCTTGAATATGAAAAAAATCAAGGATTAAAGACAAGCTAGAACATTTTAAATGCTTACTATTTCTTCTTTATCTACACATTCTCCATGTAATAGTATGTTATTCCAAATTTTGTCCCCAGTTGCATCCAAGGAGTTTCCCTAAGGGCAGCATATACATGTAACATCAGAGTAGACAGTCATTGCACAAAACACAAGCAGTGCAAAAAGATCAGAATTTGGAGAATGTGGAAGGGATGGCTTCCAAATCCACAGAGAAATCAAACAAATGGAAAGTTATATTTAGTTTATTTAGTTATATTATAATCTTTCATTTTGAAAGAAGTTGCAGTTTCTTAAATTTATAATTTATGTTACATTTCTATTTTTATGAAACAGAAGGTTTAATACTTAATACATACTTAACCATGTGTGTTATGACTAGAAAGTGTGTACAATGATGAAGGAGTGAGATGTGGGCAGAATATGGAGGTACCTAAAGAGATTTTAGCATACTTCTTTTAGTAATGGTTGGCAACTTCATGATCCCATTCAGGTTGCCTGCTCTTCACCCTCACACAGAAGATGCGAAATGGCCACCCTAAGAACTGTTTTGATTTACAAAGTGCTATGCCTAGTTTATAAGTATTTACACGTCACCTTATCTGTGTTATATCCAGTCAGGTTTAAGCTGTCATGCCCTATTTCAAAACGTCAGACATATGGCTGCTGAATTCACATGTGACACAAACTCATGATCAGAAACTCTGATCATGTATTTGGCTGAATTATTCCTTTTTTTATCTGCAGGCTTTTTCATTGATTAACAGTGGTCATCATGTTTACAAGACAGGACTTTCTGCTGTTTTCTTTTAACTCATGCAAGTGGTGGCAGGAATAGGGCCTAAAAAGTCTTGATCACACATGTTCTCTGAAGTACAGAAAATATTCAAACATGATTTGTATAGCTATGATTTTGTCGTTTATGTTCAGCTTGTGATTGGTCACTTGAGATTAGAAGAAAATATATTGGTAAAAGCACTGTAACCTGTTGGAATTTTAAGGGTACTGAAGAGCTTTTTGCCATTGACATCCTTCAGAAAGCATAGCCTCAGGCCCTTCTGAAAAGCAGTGTTCTGTATTTTATGATTTTCCAAGACAACTTCATACCTATTTACCTGATACAATTAAACATATTATTTTGCTGTATTGATTACAATTTGGTGTGTGGTTTTTTGTTTGTTTTTTGGTTGGTTTATTTAGGGTTTTTTTTTCTTGCTTTTTCTGGCATTCCAAAACAATTCATTTTCTGCAGATCCAAGACTCAGTCTTCATGACTATGGGAGTGAGGTGCATCCATGTGCAAGAGGCTTCTGAGAAAGTTCAGTTTCCTTTATTTTTGGCTTCCTATTTTTTTTTAATTTCTTTTTTCTCTCAAGCAAGTTACAAAACATGAAATGGGCCAGATTAGTTTCAGAGTTAAATAGGGCAAATTAATAATTTGTGATTTAGCTAGTTGTGGATTTATGTATTTAAAACTCACAGGTTCGCACTGCTGAAAGGGGAAGGTCTGGTGATTCATTTCTTGGCCAAAACAGAGCTTTAAACCGTCATTCCTTTAAATAAACATTTTATCTTATTTTACATATAAATTTTCCGAATGTTTTGTAACCATAGTAATTAGTACATCAAGAGCCCAATTTTTATTGGCTTTATAGGCTAATCTTTTATATTTACATAAATCCTGCATCAACACTGTAACCATGGTTGCATAATTATAATTTAACCTTGCAAGTGGCTTATCAAAATATCATGTACTAAAACAGTGCTGTGACTGAGTCTACATATCCCAGCCAAGCAAGCATCATAATCTTTGTTTTCTAACTAACTACAAGTCCTCTGTATAAAAATATTTCCTAATCAAAAGGATTGTGTCAATCAAAATTCTCCATCCTGAAATTTCTCTTTCATTTTTCTGAAAACCCAAAAATATTAGCAGAACCTATTGGCTTGATTTTGTGGTATCCTGGATCAGTACTCCTCTATTGAAATTTCCTTGCAGAAAAGATTTTCCTTTTAGAGGTGATCTAATTCACTTGCTAGAATGTCTGTATTTTAGTGAAACAGAACTTCAAATGGCTTTTATAATTTTATTGATCATCTGAGAATGAAAACAGAAATGCTATTTTTCATAAGTGAAATTACTGATGTTGATCAGTTGGTGATGTTGGGATGGATTATATACCATTAAATTGTCCTTTTGAAATGAAAGATAATGACATTGAAGATACTCTCCTGGGTTTGCTATCAAATTCTCTCTCCACAGTTCTTTTTTAAACTGATAAACAAAAGACTGCAAGAGGAAAAAGGCAAAGAACAACCCTACAGAAGTTTTCTTGCAAGAGATGCAAAGAACCATGACCATTTGGAAAACTGATTAAATGACCTTTGAGTTTTTATTAATTTTCCTCTATAGACACAGGACTATTATTCAAACATCCTTGGAAAAATACATTCTGCAAAAAGTTTTATTATGGGGTTTTTTTTCTCCATTTCTATGGCTTTCTACAAATAACAGTTACATATTCTGTTAAAGGGAAAACTAAGGCATATACTTTGTAGATGTACACGTATTATGATGATGGATGAGTAACTGAGAATTTTTGATTGTAAGATAATATAATGTTCTAAGTAATGTATCTAGATGCTCAAGAATACTAGGTCTGTCATTTTCTGTTTCATTTAGTTCTATTGTTCAATTTTTTAGTTTTCCTTTGAGTATAAAAAGTTTTCTTAGACAGAAATTAATCGAAGTATGCAGAAAAACTTTAAAACTTTTTCTCATGAACAGTAGGAATATACCTGTTTTTCATTAAAATGATTGATTGATAATTGTGTGTTGGACATTAATATGTCACACATTGTCAATTCAGTGAGACAATTTCTCTAGTATTGTCTGCTGAGAGATGTGGCTGGAGTAGGGCATTCCACTCATTTTGTTTGCATAGAAAAGACCAATTTCTATTGGGATGTTCAGCCTGGGACGCTGCCTGCCTGGTGCACTTTCCCTATCTATATGTGGTATGACCTGTTCCTCTTAGCTTTCAGTGCATGTTGCAGGCTCCATCTGTTTCATTTGAGTTTTCAAAATTAAGGCCATCAAAGCCTAAACTAAGAGGTAGTGCTCGTAGGTGAGATGAATTGTTAAGATTTTGTAGCTACTGATGTGACTTGACTGAATTTTTTGTGATTTTTCAATTTTATAAACAGTAACATGCTCAGACTGCAAAAATTATTGGGAGTTTTTTCACAACATTAGTAATTAATTGCTGAAAGCTTAACATGTCATAGTATGTATGTGATTCTGACAACTTTCCCCTTCAATTCATTGTCAAAAAACCATGTGACTAATTTAAATTTAAAACCTGTGCTGTAGACACTTGTTTCACAATATCATCTCACAGGCTGTCAACTTAGCCATTCTTATGTGAGTTATTTCAGCATCATCATTGACCTGCTGGCATCTCAGATAAAAATGGGAAGGTCCCATATGACCTACCAGCAACACATCAGAGGAAAAGCCCTGTAGCTACTTAATTGTTTTTTCAGACCGTCTGGTTCCTAATCTTTTCAGGAAGAAGTTCATCATAGAACTTTACATGGGAAGAGCCATAACATTGGAGACAGTAAAAATGTACTTCAGTAGGTAGTGGTGGTCTACAACCCTTCCTTACAGAAAAATTTGTATTAGCTTAATTAGTCCTGCCTCTTCAGAGTGCTGGTTTTTGCTATTTGCAGTTTCTCACAGTACAAAGTTCACTTTTTTCTTTTTCATTAAACCCTACACAAACATAGTAAAGAAAAGCACCTCTGATCACCAGTTATGCAGCTCACTTGTTACTGCGCTTAGAATTTCTGGTAGAAAACTTTTTGTTTCTTATTTTGTTGTTCTTGTTTGGTTGTGGTGTTTTGGGTTTTTTTAAACAACACCAATTCAAGCAGACTGCAGCACTTGGTACACATAGGGTCTAGATTCTGCAAATTCCTCTGGAAAGCAGTGAAGGAGAATACAAAAAGGAGATGACTGCAGCTGCCTAATGCTGTGATTTCCCCTCTGTAAGGTTTGTAAGCTGTATCTTGCTCTGTAATGGCTTGTTACTTTTCCTGAGCTGGGTCAAGGTAGTGGGAGAAAGTTTACAAAAAAAGGTAAGCGGAAAAGAACAGAACCTCCAGCTGATGCAACTGACAGCTTTGTAAACTTATTATTATTTCAGATCTGGTGAATTTTTCAATACAACTCTCTTGTATTGAACTCTGTAGCTGATTTGGCTAAGATTGGCAGAATTAGGGGTCAATAGCCCACTCCAGAAAAGTACTATAGATGCATTGTGCCTTCTTGCATTCCCTAGCTAGCTATGCAGAGATAAAAAATGAAATAAATGTGGTTCTGAGTGCATATGCATTCAGTACCTATGCAATGCTCTTGCTGAATTCGAGCATTATGGATTCAATTCTATATCATTATTATTCAACTTTTTTTAACATATAGAACCTCGGTTGGCATAAAAATTGTAAACGCTCATTTAATAATATGCTTGGGTTTTCTCTGGGACATTTTTCATTTTGAAACAACATTTTTAGTTCTTTCTTGGCAGCCTGAAGAGTCTCTCAGGGAGTCAGTTATGTGGAAGTTTTTCATTTTCTTGGTTTTCTTTTTCTTCTTCCCTCTCACCTGTTTCACACTCTTTGGAAAAGGTAGCAGGTCTCGGTATGTTAATAAAACATTTTTATCCTCCTCTCCTGCTCCTAACTTGTTTAAATTACTAAGTCTAGAAATATTTACAAACAGTGTTGTATACCTCCCTTGGTACAATAGGAAAAGCAACGAAAAGAATCTGCTAGGCTGAAACACAATGTTGTAACATTAAAACACAACAAAATAAAAATGTAACATCTGATACCTGGATTATTTCCCTATTGATCACTCTCAGTCAATGAAATAGTGATTAATCATGTAATTCTTAAAGTGAAGAATAACAAAAACTCTATGCAGTCTCTGAGCAAACCTGCAGATTTTAAATTATTTACCTAAAATTGAGAGACTTGTGACTACAACATAACATTTCAACTAATGTATCTCTTGTAGTCTGCTGCATAAATCAGTACTTGAAAACCACATTGTAAGTAAACCAAGGAAGATATTAGTTTTTTTAAAAAAACCCACATATCGTCAGTAAGTCAAATAAGATTTGCCTCAAGGAAGTATGGTAAGGATAATGTTTTTCATTATATTGTTTGGTAAAATCTGACTCTTTGGATCAGGGAATTCTGAACTGTGATGCTATATAGCATCCTACCTTCTGAAGTGTCTATGTAAGTATGAACTTGCCTTCAATTTTAAAAACAAAGGTTGCCAGACCTCTGTGCATTTTAGGTCCCTGTTGAACTAAGCAATATGAAAGAATAACACCACATGACCGTCCTGCTTCTACATGTTGATTCTTCCCACTCCGCCCATTACAGCCCAAAGTTTTAAATCAGCTTTCTAAAACAAAGAATGTTTCATCTCTCATGTTTGCCACATCAGAAATTCAGTGTTAGTGGTAAGGTCATTTAAGTAATTTTACATTCATACTCTACTCCCTTGATCCCAAAGACAAGACTGAACAGAAAACCTCATGGCTTCTAGCATGTAATAAGAAATATTCATTCCAAACTACCTCTCAGCATCTTGCAGTACACAGTTTCTCATGAAACTGCACTACTTCTGTTGTTGATCCCCCAGTGGAAAGTAAGGTTGGCAAAGAGAATGTTAATGAAATCAGATTTAGCAGTGTTAATCCTTAAGAGGAGACCAGAGTGCTTTCAGATTATTTGAGTATCCATGAATTTCTAATAATAACTGATATTTTTCTGGCCCTACAGAATAATTGTTACTATAAAACTATCTAACTTATTCTCAGTTGATACTTGATTTCAGATCTTGCATGTGGAAAAAGACTGGGCAAAGTTCAGTAATAGGACAAGCAAATTACTCCAGGATAACACCCCAAAAGAAACAAGACATAACATAACTAACAAATGACCACCAATTTATATATAAGTTGTGTTTGAATGCCCAGGAAGACATAACCCAATAAGGAATTTATTGGTAGGTGGTTTATAGTATTTATCATCATTGAGCATCTAAACTTCAGAACATTGACTAAAATTGTAATTACAAGGGATGAAATTTTATGTTAAGTAGTTATAACAAGTTATGAATATATGCTTTCATTGTGAAAATGTTTACAGTTATTCATGTATGTTTGGCTGCACTCTCTCCTGCTGCTTATGTGTGCGCCAGTGTGGGAGCAATGTAATTATGGAATTGTTAATTCTTAGTTAGCATCACTATATTTCTTAAGCAATCAACGCTTTATAAAGCAGAGTAATTTAACAAAGAAAACTAAAACTCAGTGTGAGAACTGTCAGTAGAGATTTTGCCTCAAACAGTTGACACTTGATTAGATACCTGTGTTAGCACATCTCTGCTTGTTTGTTTTATTTTATTTTCTTTTTTTTTTTTAAACTAAAACTATTCATGTTTTTTGTACTATTCTGAACAAATGCAGACATATAGCATTTTCTTTCTCACAGCTTGGTGCTACAGGCTTTCATTTTAATAGCAGATTTAGAGTGGGCTGTTTCTAGTGCCTAGATATCACCAACAGTTTTGCTGGTTTCTGAATCGTTTGAGACATCTGCTTGCACTGTCAACCTGAGAGCTGTCTTTAAAATCATGCATCTTGACATGTAATTAACTAGCTTGGAGAAAGATGGTTGACCTAAAGCTGTACAGGGTCAGGAAAAAAGCTCATTGCTTGGCACATATTCATATGACCTAATTAACCAAACAGAGCTGGAGGAATTAATAATGCTTTCAGTCATTTCTCCTGCCACTGTCTCCCCCTTACTATTTAATGTCATCAGTTTTCCCTTACAAGATATCCAACACGTTTCTGCTGAAGATGACTGCAGGTTTGTCTGTTTTTTACTGACAGTATATAATTGCCCACCAGGAATGAAGGCTAAAAGGACCAACTTTCATAAGATGGAAAACAACGCTGTTAACAACAGATCTGCAGAACTGCAGGTAGTAAGTATTATGAATGGCATGCTTAGAAGGGAAAAAAATACCCTAAATAATGTAGGACGTCACTGCAAATTGTATTAGGCATTTGAATTGGGGCTGGAAATCTTAAATAATATAAATTTATTTTAATTCAAATATTATTGTGTTTTGGAAAACAGATATTCTGAATTATTTCATCCAATTCTTGATTTAAGAATTTCTCTAAGTAGGTCATGTGTACCCCATCCTGGATCTATGATTATTAGCGTTTTAAGATTTTTTTAAATGCCATTCCTTGGTACCAGAGTAAACACATTTGGCCATTCTATGGAATACCATTCTTCCATATTTAAGCATCTCCCCCTTTTCCTTGTAAAGGATAAGGGTTTTACAAAACTTAATTATTCTAAATATTTGTAATTTCTTCAAATTTTCACTGCTTCTGTAATATTTGAAAGAGACCTGCGTATTATGAATTAAGCTAAGCTCACTTTTCAAATACAACCTGTCTTTTACTTTTTGTTATTAAAATGTATGTTACCTTTGGTTCTGCTGGAAATTATTTTGTCCTCACATGCTAAAATCATGAGGTTTGCAAGCATGACTGCACACAAAACACTTAATCTTGAACCCTGTGGTAGAAGTCTTTGGATGACGTAGTATGTCAAAGTTTTGGATGTTTTGCAAATGAGAATATTTGTAGCCGTACATTTTGTCAGAAATATGCTTTGTCCTTTCTACAGTTCAGGGTGAGACTCAGCAAAGGAGAGCCACTGAGAGGGTTCCTTAAATGAATAACATCAGGCTCAGGATACTCTTTGAGCTGAAAACTGTTATTTGATAGAAGATAACTTGAGAAATCCTTCACATAAGCTTCTTGCAACTTGGCATCTTTTCATAGCCCTGCTAGAAAAAGGATGCTGAATTAAATGGTCCTTGGTCTGAACTAATGCCACCATTCTTATATTTTGTTAATAAGTTTTAGATTACCATGGCTTTTTCATGAGGAGACTATGGCTGGCTTCTCTCAGAAGGAAAACCAACTTGATGATTTCACAAACAGGATTAAACATAAATGCATAAAAATTGGTCTGCTTGTAATTATTAAGCCTCCCAACCTACTTCAGTGGGCTAATAGGAAAAAATGACATTCTAGTCTTCTTTATAATAATAATGTGCTGGTTGGAAGAAACATAAAATCTTCTTTATTGATTTTTTTAAAATGTGTTATACTATTCTAGGTAAAAAATATGTCCAAAATTTTCTTTTTCTCTTATGTAAGCGTGAATGTAAAATCCTTCAGTAACTTTATTCAAGTTGCATAGGATGTTCATTTGGCTAACCAAGTAAAAAAAAGACTGTAGTTTTTCATATTAATTTAATGTAAGCAATATTTTTATTTAGGTAGTATGTTTGTTCATCTGGACATTTTCAAGAATATTATGTTAGGTCATAAGCTGCTTTTCCTACCATAAAAAATCTTTAAAAATAATGATCAGAAAAGAAACAAAAAAGAATAAATTCATAGAAAGAAATATATTATTCACAGGCCAATATTTGTACAGGTAGTATAGCCCTACCCAAAAAATTGTAAATAAAATACTTGGACCTTAAAGAAGTGTAAGCAGAATGTGCTTGTTATGAACACTTTTTCTTATAGATTCAGAGAGCTGTAAAGATCATGATTCAGTGCACACTAAATCAGCTAATGACATACCATTATTTTTTAGCTATTTTAGGAAGTAACTTAGATGTTGCTTTATGTACATTTTTATTCTTTTAGTAGCCTTTACATAGATAGCATAAAAAACCCAAGATGGAATATTTATCTTTAGGATATTTCTTGGGAAACAACTTTAATTGAGAAATAAGTATGACTGATTGTGAAAAGCAGATGAAGAATACTATAAAAAACCTCAAAATTTAAGTGTCTAAGTTAATATGTTTCTGGTTTTTTGTCAACACAATCTTAAATTTAAGATGTAATCCTTTATTACAATTCATAAAATCACTTTAATGAATATCCTTCTGTGTCACAGAATGACAGAATGGTTTGGATTGGCAGGGACTTTGAAGATCATCTAGTTCCAACCCCCTTACACAGGCAGGGACTCCTTCCAGTAAATCAAAACCTCATCCAGCCTGGCCTTAAACACTTCTCTTAATGATCTGGGCATGTTCTGAGCATAATAGTACTTGGGGAATATTAAAAACTCCCATTTCTGATGAGACCATTACAGCTAGGTGTCAGATTAGGGCTGGCAGTATAGTATTGGTCAAAATATGGCAAATTATAAGCAAGGTTTTGGAGGGCTGCCATCCTGGACAAAGATAAAATTAAATCATCAAGTCATTTGGCAGACCTTGTCCTAAAGTCCAAAAACAGACTTCTTGAACTTCTGTATTTATGCAGGGTCAGTACAAATTAACTTTAAAATGTAATGTGAAAACTGTGCTTTTCATCTTTCTGGGTCACATTTAGTAGTATACAGATTACATCAATACTAATTTAAAAAAAACAACATTATTTACAGTCTGCATGAAATTCAAATTTTAAATTTGGCTTTAGTCTAAAATGGATTGAAAATTATTTTTAAAAATTGTGATTCATCGTCTCTGAGAAAGGTCCACCAGGAATTTAGATGTAAATTGTCAACACTTGTCACTGAACATAATGAAGTTCACAGCATTCACTGTTATATCCTGGCATAAACCAATTTGCTACAAACTTTGAAATCTGTCATGACTACTGGTTTTGGTTTTATTTAGCAGAATTTATATATTTAAATAGCATAGTACACATATATAGAATTTATAATTAAAAATGGTTATCTTAGAGCATAGGAATTTCCTTTAAACTGCAGAAAACTGCAAATGTAGGTACAGTCCTAATAGCTTTCTCTGCTGCTTTGCTAAAATACTAGAACAGAGATGCAGGCTTTTTCAGCATGCTCAGCACCTGAATTCTGTGTTGTTAACGGCAAAAGGCTGAGCACTCCTTATCCACTCTCACAACCATGAAGTTATATTTCATCACTGATGGGCATCTTTTCAGGCATCCATGTTTGTCAGGTTCCTTACAACAGCTGCCACCTCCCATGCACCCAAGCATCCATGTGCCTCCTCTGAGGCAGTGAATCGCAGCACGTGGTTACACATACCTCTGGTTCTCTCTCTCTTTTCTCCCCTTCTTGCCAGCGTTACTCTTTGTATCTTTGAATTCAGACAATAGGCTCACACAGCTGTGTGATGTCTATATACTTCTTTGAAAAAGAGCAAACCACAATACAGAATATACATGCTCAGGAGTTACTGTGCTATGTAAGCAATGAGAAACTATTTTTTAGCTCAGTCTAAATATATAAAAATGGTAGCGTTTTTAGCAATTATTATTTTAACTCACAAACTATAATAACAAAATCCATAGTTTTGATGCAACTTCATCAACTAAAATTTTTCTACTGCAAGTATGTCCTTTTCTGTTTAAAAACTGGATATATACTATATCTCTAAAAAATATAAAAATAGTTCTCTATTTTGCTTGTACAACTGTTTTGGCAAAGTATTTTACAAATCTTTTCTAGTGCAAACCAAAAACTTAAATCTTCATAGAAGCCTCACTGTAAGTTACTTTTCTGAAATACTTCACCCACTTAGAGAGCAAAGTGTCATTGCACATTTTTTGCAAAGAAAGAATTATAGTACCTACCAAAAAATTATGCTCACGTAATTCTTCCAAACCCAAACATTGTATAAAGAAAATAAAGGTCTAAACTTGGTTTACCATGATCTCTGCAGAAAATAAATTTAAAAAGTAAAATACAGTGTCTTAAACTCCAAGGTTAAGAGCACTTTACAGTTGTGATAATGTTCCTATATGTGTGTGTATAGTTGCATAACTGTTGAGACCTTTGCTGAAACACTGTAACTTAATCTTCACAGTGCTCTGGATCCTGCTTTAGACCACTTGCACTGTCTGTGCCTGACCAGTTGTAGAATTTATGTGAAATATTTTTGCAGATTATACAAATTTAGAAAGCCCCTATATGATCACATATTCTACTTCTATTATTGCAGAAAAAGCAGTGGGTGTTCCTGTTTCAATAGACCTTCTCCATGTGAGGAAATAAAGTATGCCGAATTTGTTCTTTTGCAACCTTCACCTGAAGTGCCGTCAAGTCTACCAACCTGGAGGGAGAATGGAAAAGCGGCTGGAGAAATAAACTTGGAATTGATAAAGGCATTTAGTGATTATTTCTGTTAGTACAAGAATTCTCATAAGTTAATAGAGAAATCTATTGAATCCTAAACTCTGAGAAAAAAAAGAAACAGGATTTATTACTTCAATCTCCCAGTTAAATTAGGTGAAAGAAATGTCCATGGTTGAAAACAGTTACTTGCATTTTGTAATTTGTTCTTTGCTATTTACTTCGGGCCATATACAAAAATAGTATAGAATCAATTACTTTAAATCTGCAGTGAGCAATAATTGCAATAATTTAATGGGAAAAAATGAAGTAAACCTCTTGTTTGTTTATCTTGCCTTGAGCATGACATCTCAGCTTCAAATGAAAGTACAGTTGCTGGACTGTTACATTGTACAATAAACAGCTTTCTAAGTAGTTGCTGCATTGAATCTTTTTAAAATGTAGTTTAGTATTAGCTTATGAGTATGAGCTGTTTTCTATGCAGTACTTCATAAAAAATAAAGCACATTCTGATTATTTTTATTAAATTTTGTGTTCTCATTTTAAGGAGCCAGTCTGACATCTTGCATAGCGAGAGAACTTACTATGATACAAGAGTGTCATCTAGTGAACAATTCGGGTGAAGGACACAAAACCAACTGCCTCAATAGTATTGTGGGAAAATCACTGCTGGGGGGAAAGTTAGAGAAAACGGGGGTCTAACAGAAGTTGTAGTATTATAGAAACCTTTTTTGAGTAAAATACAGTTGCCACTGCATGCACAGAATCTACCATGGCAACATAACATGCTATCATAGAGGAGCAATGAAGAGTGAAGCAGAGTGGAGACACCACAGCCAGGTTTTGTTGTACCCCCTACAGGACTGGGAACATGATGGTACTATGCAGCTGATAAGCTGCATAGCAGCTGTCAAATGGAAAATGTGAGAAATGTCCATTTTTGAGCCAACAGCTGTGGTGAAATCACTTTCCTTAGGTGAACCTTGCTCATTATAATCTCACTATAATACTAATGCACACATCCATCACAAAGTTACCCACCTCCAAGGTATGACCACCCCTCACCGAGAATACACTTTATATTTTTTATCAGCTATATCTTTAAACGAGAAGCAAGATAATTTTACACCAATCAATAATAAAAGAATGTACAACTGGAGTCACTCAAGCTCCACCTGAGAGTAAAGTATAAAAGCGAATGAAAGAGGGAAGGAGATAAGGAAGACTCCATTGTAACTTCTAGGATCAGGGTAAACCTGTCTTCTTCCTAATAGGGACCCCTATTGGGTAAGAACTTTATCTTACGCACACTAAATAACTAATTCACATTAGCTATTATTAGTGATTATAGTCTGGTTGTGTATCGCTTCAAGTTTGTTTTTGCAGACAGTCCCTATCATTGGCAATCACGAACCTTAATTTGTCATGATTTTATATTAATAAAGGGTGTTATTCTGTAATCGGTTAGTATTAGTCCTTTGTAGGCACTAGTAGTTGCCAGCAGCAGGTAACACATTCAAACAAAGTGGGAAGACCTGCTGAGGGATCCCCTTTATGCCATTGGCATGTTTCCCTGAACAAGTCAGTCAAATTGCCCTCTGATCCAGCAGGACTGTTCAGTGAAGAGTCCCTATAATGAGATGCTGACAGACTGGTCAGGCACAAGGGTCTCAGCATTCCTGGGGTGTTGGTAGACAGATCAAACACTAGGGGTTGAGAAAATCTCCCACCCCCTCCCCCCCTTCACTTGACAAGTATCCAGATTTTGAGTCACACTAAAAGTATAGCCGGTTAGACAGCAGAAATACTCAAAGCATTTTTAACCTTTTCTTCTGATCAACACTACACATTAAAGAAAAATTATTTGAAAATTGTACTATTAAAAGGAAAAGAATAAATTGCCATTTATCACTTCAAGACATTGTACATATCCTTCCTTAATATCTTCAATTTACGTTTACTAAAACTACAGTCCAAAATTCCAAAACCCAAACACTAAATGTAAAGTCAATTAAATTAGAAAGTTAATTAGGTTTATTTTGCTAACACAAGCTTAATATTTT
>WTXV02056191.1:0-29235 GCA_009823435.2 Nymphicus hollandicus | reverse complement strand
TTGCTGTACCTTAGGAACCAATAAATAACTGCTTTCTCCAGAAAAGTCTGCATATAATATTACCTGTGGAGACCACTTAATACTAAAGAATTTTTTAGTTCTTTAAAAACATTAGCAAAACTCTGCAATAGTCTATTTTAATATTATGCCACTATGTTATGCCTGCAGTGGAATAAAAGATTTAAGGTGATTCTGAACATAAACTCTATTCTTATTATAGAGTTGTTCTTTGGTATTCAATAAATCAGTGATGTATCAGGAGAGATAATCAGAAAATACTTACAGAGTTACAGCTACAAACTGCAATTCTTGCTAAACAGACTATTTTGTTAGAATTTCACTGCATGTGAAGGAAAAAAAGCTAAATTAGGCAGTCGTTGATAATTTTTATCCTATAGATAGCTAAAGACTGGGGGGAAAAATTGGGGAAAATATATTTAGTAAATGCCCTTATTTTTAATTACACCAAAATTATACATTTTAAAGTTTTGATATTACATGTGCAGTATAAAAAGAATATTAATTGAAGCTTATTAGACTTCTAATATGAAAAATTAAATAAAATTTAATTGCAATGAAATTAAATTTTAGGCTGAGACACTTAAAGAGATAGCAAATCCTATTATTATCCAGACCATGAAAGTGGTTCATCCACTTCATTTCAGCTGTTCCTTTATGTTCTTCCTATCTGTAATCATTCCCTGGCCCCTTCTCTAGATTCATTTCAGTTATCGATTCCTTTTTTTAACTCAGTCATAATTTTCCAGTTTTGCCTGTCTTGTCTATTTGTTATAAGCTACCCTTTCATTTTCTAATAACTTTCCTTTCCTTTCAGCCCCTTAGTCATCACTTTTTTTAACCAGTGTTGTAGAGGAATAGAGTGGGGAAATAAAATAGCTGTGGAATTCCAACATTTGTGGAAATAAAAGCTACAAAATAGCTGTTAAATAAGATAAATAGTACTTAGTAAGTGATTCAGTCGTGGCTGACTTTTCAGTGTAGGTTTATTGATAACAGCTACAGGTTCAACACTGTTCTGATCATCTGAAGCATGAAAATGCTATACTTTGAAAGCCTGTAAACTTGAGAATATGATCAACAGGAAGTTACCCTATTCTGGTAATCAGTATAAAATAGGATTAGCCCCTCAGTGTAATACTACTACAGATTTGTAGCTGTCCACAGAATGCAGGTCTGTGATAACTGCTTTAAAAATTTCAGGACTATTTTTCATCAATATAACTAAACACTTTTTTTTGGCTGAATATTCTTTTCCTTAGCTATGGATTCATTGTGAACTTAGAATAATGATCATGTTTTTTAAAATCTTTCAGCTTGTCTGAAAGAACAATTTGTGCGTGCAGATTCTTCCCTTTAAGAGTATTGTCAATTTTCTCTACTTATTAGCCAAGCAGTGAACAGTATTTTGTTATCATTATAAAAAAATCCATGCTCTGTTCATGTAATATGTGGCTCTAAATCTCTTAACAAGTTGAAGTCATAAATAGCCTTTAATAATGCAAGCATTTACAATTCTTCTATTCTTCCATGTTTTATTCATGAAGGAATATTTTTTCAGATTATGATTATTGAGGATCATCGAGGATCACCTCTCTTGAGAGAAGGTCATTCTTGGACAATGCTGATATCAGCTTTTCTTCCATTCTTCAGGTGATTTTTCCTCCATTTTTTCTTGTAATGACTTCTATGTGTAATTGTCTCCTTCTTCAGGGAATGAGTCTCTCTTCCAATGTAGGAGAAAAGCCCTGTGCAGTCATATAATCAACTTTGCCTGGAATAAAAGGGAAAGATTTTAAATTGCACTATTATACTCATGAACAAAACACTGTAGTCTAACTCTAAATCAAAATAATTTTTGAGTGCATTGCCAGAGGCAGTGTAGCCAGATCTATCATCCTACACTGCCAGTATGGCAGATTTCATTCCTTCTCCCAAACAAAAGCCCATATAGACCCTTTGAGTTCTGAATGTGCATATCTCTCTTTCTGTGCCATAAACAAACTTGGGATTTTTGAGGTATATTACTGTTAAATTAAAATTGCTTCCACCTAATCTTCTTGCCATCTGCTTTATAGATTGCTATCTCACTTAGTACAACAGCAATCTGTTTACCGGTTTGTTTCTTCCGGTACTGCTTCCAACTATATCTTCTATTATACTACAGGCAGCATGCTCAGAGCTACATTTCCTGCCTTTCAACAATCTTCAGAAAATGAAATGTTCTCTGGTACTATACTGAGACAGCCCTAGTTCAACATCCATGGAAAAAAATTAGGAAGGCAGTACTGCTTTAGATGCAGTGTATTCCTGGATGTCCTGCAACACCAGGGACCACAAGACCACCATGTGGTGGGTGGCCCTCGGTAAGAGACAGATCAGGAACACCTCCATGACTGTAACAAGGACACTGACAAAACAATGAGATTAGCACAAACCCACAACCAATTTTGAATAATTTGGATGGGCTTGCTGGTGTTAAAATTAAATCATTAGCTGCCTGGGTCAGTTAGCTACATTATGTCCTGGCTTCTTTCATCTAGCCATCATCTGGCCCTCTAGCCCTTCCTTAGGACAGGCTTTCACACATAGGGGTCAGCTTCTCTTCCAACAGCCATTCTGAGCCCTCCTACTAAACACAAACAACAGTATTTATACCAGCATCACCACAGGTAGTTACACATATTACTCCTATATAATGGAAATTTCCCAGAATCATCTGGGCTGCAGGTGTAGCATTCTAGTGATTCAGATGCATCTCATTTAAGTCTCATGGAGAGGAGGGAAGCTAAGGCTTTTCTGGAAAGATCTGAAGAGAAGGCTAAAAGTAAGAACTCCCTTCTCAGAGACTAAAGGGGGAGCAGCAGGATGATTCCCATTAATAGGCCAGTAGCTGTGCTTCCTCACCTGTACCTAATAGAAAGATCATGCTTGGGTGATCAGGTCATCATTAACAGTACCTTTCCTTCAGGTAAGTGGCAGCTGTCCCAAAATAAGAGGGCACGATTATTCATGGGGTTTGTTGTTTTTCCCAGAGATTCAACTGATGTTTAGTAAGGGGGCTGAGGGCATTCTTGTTATAAATGCTTACAATCTTGCAGGACTGCACATTTGAAGGCAGAATGTCTTTGTAAACTTAAGGCTTCCTGAGTGAAGAAGAAATTTATGATAAACTCAGCTGGGCCACAGAGGATATCTTCTGAAGGATGAAGGTATTGAGTAATGCTGTGCTTAGGAGAAACAGCTTACCTTGCTGGAGGGCAATTCACCAACACTGTAAGCAGATGGAGGAAGGTAGTGTTAAACAGGTAAGCTCAGTAGTCCTCCTGCTGCTTTTGTGAGACACCTGCCAGAGTGTGAAGGAGGCATCTTGCAGGCTGCTCCAATGACCGGAGCTGTATCTGTCCCAGGGTAACTGGGAAGCCTAGGTGGATAATCCATCTACCAGGCATGTGGATTTCAACAGCCCGTGGGAGACACAAGAGTTGTCATCATCTGCTTGGGAAGAAGAGGGTTTAAACATTAAGGGCATATGTAAAAAATTTGTTTTGTTTCACTTTAAAGGCTTTTAAGCAGTAGGGGGGAAGATGTACAAATCTGAATTAATGTATAAGGTTTATGACTGTATTTGTAGTAGCTATTTAAGTACTAATGATATTACAAATATTTTGCAATGTAAAGCCAAGTACTCCATTTACTTTTCAAGGCTGAAGAAGGATGTTTTTGCCCATTTTCTCTTAGCTCCTGAGAGTTTTGTTTTGTCTGAATCTAGCTAATGATTTAGATTCTTCTCCTGTTATACAGCTGGATAGCATAATTAAAGATATAGAGAATCTTTAGACCACATCTAAGCAAGGTACTGAAATAAGCAAAAATTTCAGATGTTAACTTTTCAGCTTCTTACACAAAAGTCAGAAGTATTGTGCTTAGAAAATCCAGCATTTTTTTGCTTTATTTTAAATCCATTTGAAATTTCTCATTTTCTCCTGTGATATGCACAAAACTTTTTTTCTAAATGAAAACTTAGAATACCTATATTTACACAATGTACTATGGAGATTTATTTTGTAGAGGAACATGATGCTGTTGCAGTAAATAATACCACAGAATTGCAATTAAGAGGTGGGAATGGATTATAGTTCAGTCACAGCAACATTGTCAGAATTAAGCTTCATATGGGGCACTACATAAGATACTTTTAAGTTCAAGGTACTGTAAACTGCATGCTCTTCCCTTACATATGCCTAAATCATATGTAAACATGTATTGTTTTCAGTTTTAGCTGGACTGATTTACTTTCTTGTAAGATTTATAAATAAACACACAGACTTGTATTAAATACAGGCCCCAGACCTGGCAGTGTTCAAGGCCAGGTTGGATGGGGCTTTGAGCAACCTGGCCTAGTGGAAGGTGTCCCTGCCCATGGCAGAGGGGTTGGAACTTTATGATCCTTAAAATCCATTCCAACCCAAACCGTTCAATTAAAACCAAAAATATGAAAAATGGCCAGGGTTCCTTTCCCTTTTTTCTCCCCTGCCCCCTTTCCTCTGTAGAGCAATTTGCCAACTAATGTACTGTGAGCAGCATTAGTGAAACTGTTGCCATTCTTGGTATAGATCTATGGCTGCAGAGCAAGCTTATGTACTAAGATGAACTGGTTTTCAGCTTATTACTGCAGTTGAGTTTTCAATACTACCGTTATTTTTACATGAAGCTGTACTGCAATGTGATATTTAAAGCTGGGGGGTCTTTTAAAGCATGTTTTGAGCATAATGTTGGACTAGATGTCTCCTGTGGCTCTTCCAGCTTCAATTATCCTGTGACCTGATGAGTGTTGCTTCTGAGGAAGAATTTTTCATACTTGGTGAAATATACTTTTATTTTTCACAGCATATGGAAAAACTGTAGAAAGATTAAAAAAAATCTTGATTTCTAATAAAGAATACTGTATTTAGTAAAACACTTCACATAGTTCTGGTCAGAGAACCTATTTTTCAAGCTTTGTTTTTTCACCAAATTGAATAAAAATATTTTGGCTGCTTTTGTTTTTAATCCATAAAGGGGACTAGGTAAATTCAGTATTATTTTTGTTGTAAGAAGTAAATACTTAAATAAGCTCCAGCCTAGAGGTTCTAAATATGCCTTCAGACATTTTACTAGTCTAATACAGAAGGATTTACACTTAAAATGTGGTTCTTTATCAGATCATAGCAATTAAAATGCTTCATATAGATGTCAGAAATGAACATAATTACTATTTTTTTTTCCAAGGATTTAGAAATCTGTGAGGGGTCTATGTAATTCATATTACACTGGAATATGCATTACTGCATCTGAAAGTGGTCTCAGTATGCTCAGTATGCCTTTATTTTTTCTCACCTTAACTTATTGTTGTTTTTTTTATACTGTCTGGGAATGGTTTTCTAAACTGTTCTTAGTGTTTAAAAAAAAATCTTTGAAGTTGGAGCATTTTTTTCATCAGTAATATTTTAAATAGGTAGCCTGGATGAACGGTAACACCTGATCTCGGAAGAAATTCTTCAACCAAACATTCTCAGGCTGACTTAAGCAAGAAATAAAAAGAACAATTATTTAAATTGTAGAATAATTTCAGGTGGATGAACTCTCCAGAGGTCATTTGGTCCAAAGCCAACTTTAAATTCAACTTTTTGCTAAAGAATATTCAGCCCGAGATTTATGATTGAATTTAAGTAGCAGGTTATCTCATCAGCTCAAAATAATCTCTTTCCAAAATGCAAGATAAATGACTACTTATCAAGTATGTATTGATATGTGCATACTGGGAATGATGACTTATGTATTTCATTTTTTTTTTTTTTTTTTAAGATGCAGACAGACTTTAACTCAATAGCAATTGTGCAAGCAAATTACTTCTTACAGCTTGTGGTAAAGACTGACAGCTAATTTGCAAAGATAATGGGGTCCTGCCTAACTTGCATGCTTTAAGTACTGCTCTTTAGCACTTCCAAGAACCTGTAGATTTTTTTTATTTTTTTTTTTTTTTTTAGTTTATTGCTAACTTTAGAAGCTCTGAATTTTAATAGATTCCAGTTCTCCAAATACTCATTTTCCTTCCATTGGAAATAACATTGAATGAGACTGAATTATATTACCTTTCTACTAGAAAAAGATAGAGCTTTGATTAAGCTCATCCTTTTTTTTTTTTCGTAAACACCTAGAAAAAACAGAGGATTTCTTTTTAGTTGTAATAAAAAAACATATATTTTCTTCAGTGTTATCTTGGCCATATAAATAAACCATATATTCTAGATCAGCCACAACAGTAAAGGTAACAAAGACTTCCACTCTGATAATGTAAATTATCTTTTGTAACAGAATAAAATCAGCCCCTGAGGATGTTTTCTTTTTCTAATATACTGGGAGGGGAAATAAAGGTTGTCCTGGTGGTGTTTCATTCCTATTAGTTGTGATAAACCTTAGGAGCACCTCAAAGTGTAAGCTTGTCTTCTCGTTCAGGAACCAACTAAAACTTGACCATCCTGTCTTATTACTAAACTTGGAATCTACATGGTTCTTAAGGCATGAGTGTAGCAGGTGTAGATCATTTAATTGAATTGTGACACACAGGCAATATGTGTTTTTTCAATGAAAAAAGGAAGGAAATGGGAAAAACGGTATTTGAAGGAAAAGGATCTACACCAGCTACCCATAACCAGAAATTTTAAATTTTAATTGATGAGGCTATTTCTATTATTAGATTGCAAAATAGAAGTTGACTTCCAACTACATCAGTAGTCTTAATATTGGTCTTTTGACATTCCAGTTGCAACTTTAATGCACTTCATGAAAAGTTATTTTGTGTATATTTCTGGTTTTATTTAGGTGTATAAAAATCTATAACATGCCTGAGAGGTTAGGGGTTTTAAATTGGAAGAAAAGAGAAATATTGCTTCTGAAAATCTAAGTAATGGTAATATTGTATTTGCTAAGCCAAACTGATATCATCATCATCAACAAGATTTGAGAGAGGGAATTGCAACTTTGGAAAAACAAATAGATTTAAAGGAAGAAATCAGTTTGAAAGGACAGGTTATCCTTACACTTTTTCCTGAAAAAAAAGATTTAATGTCCCTTTCTTTTCCAATTAAAGAAAGCAACAAATCCAGAAAAGTTTCTTAACTAAGAAAACCAATCTTTCAAAGTGCTTACTGCAAACTGAATGTTCTTATCTCACAGTGAGAGCATGCCCACCTCTAGATGCTAGCTCATCTTAATTTCAGTAGCTAACAGATGCCTCTTTGTTTTGCTGAATTGAAATATTAGTTTTATATACAGTGTTATTTGCATAAGTGCACTCACAGAAGGTTTAGAAAAACAGTAAGTATAGAAATATCCTGTGGATTTTACATTTGGTAGTGCCACTTTCCATAACATAGCTCTTTGGTTGTTCGCAATGGGTTTGAAACATAAGAGAATCACTACAGAGTATCAAGACATTAGCCTATGGTACCTGCAGGTACTTTAATGTGATGTGGTTAATGTTAGTTTTTCTTGAAGCAGCTCACCTTTCACTGAGAACATCTGAGGAAGAATCACAGCAGCCTCAGAGGTGACAGAAAAACCCTTTTCCTAGGGACCTGGTACAGAGTTTGTCTTCACAAATACAATAGAAGTGGCTGGATAGATAGCTAACATGGGGAAAGGACCATATTCTGGAAGATCACAGTGATTAAGGGAGGCTTGTGTACAAATAATTTTGTATTGCACTTCTGAGTCTGCTTTAAAAGTTGTTTGTCAGAGCTGTGTGTGCTTTTGACCACCACTTTAGCCACACTTTTTAGTGGTAATAATGTGCCATCCTTACCAAAAATGTGGCATTCTGGGCTGCTTAGCTACTGCATTTGTGCATCTTCTTTCTGCTGGCTTAACTAACTAAATTCCCACTCCTGAGGAAGTGCCCAGTGTTGCACCATACTTGTCAACTCTTTATCTAGAATCTGCCTTCCTTGGGCCTAATTTGTAATCATGTTCTTGTTTTTCATTTGCTTAAAACATTGCACCCACGTGTAATTCCTGGCTTCTCAAGTTTGGTTGTTTTTCGTTTTTTGGGGTTTTTTTTGGTTTTTTTTTATGGATGGTTTGGCTCCTACATCTGTTTCTTAAGTGTTTAGTACCACCTGAAGGTGCTATTAGAAAGAGCATACAGACAGCCCATCCTAGGTCTGACAGAAGTCTGTCAGATCTGCTTTGCATGGGCAGCAACACCAAAGAAGTGTTTCTAGTGTGGCCTGTGCTTGGCTTTGTTCTCCTGGACTCCTCTAGCTCCTCACTTGCCTTGTTTTGAAGTGTCCTGGCCTCCAACTTCAGCATCCTGAAGTCCACATAACACACAAGATGTCCTCAACCTATAAGAAATAAATAAATCTTTTTTGAGTTGCGGACTCAGTGGGTATTGTACAATACTTCAGATTACGATGATGGAGCTTTTCATAAGGTGGTTCTTAAGTGCTTGATTTATCGAGCAGTGGAATGATTCTCGCTAACAATTTTTATAGGTTCTCAGCATGTGTATAAGGTAAGGGAAGGACAGAGATTGTTCATCAGCATGTTAGTTTTTTGCCACTATTCTTTTTCTTGTGTTTTAATTTTATTTTTCTTTTTAAGTTTGGATTAATAGTTATGTGCAATAACAAGTTTAACTGGGGTTGTAAGTTTTCTATTTAAGTTGTGAAAGTAGCACAGTTTTCAATCTTTTCTTCTGCAGTAAAATAACAAGATATTATAAATATTCTGGGCTTAGAACACAGTAATTGAATTGTACTGCCAAACTGATCCTTTATTTAAAAAGGAACCCTGTTGTGAAAAAAAGATTAATGTTATTGCTCTGCAGTAGCTTCGTCAATATGCTTCAGGCTCATAAGTTATAAGGCTTTGTTTTTGTTAGGGTGAGTGTTTAAAGATTTGTATGTTTATTTGTAAATATGCATGATTTTTCATATTTCCACTACTTCCTTAACAGGGGCTTCATAAGCTTACAGTAGTTTGTACTGGAATTTTTCTCATAGCTTAGGTAAATTTATAGATACATTTCATTACACAGGAATCAGAAAAGCTCTGAATTTGAACTGTAAGAGTTCCACTGATTTCACTTTTCTCAAAAGGACTTGCAGAAACTGGGTCAAATTTAAATTTTAATTTTGAAAATATGAATAAATTAAGTCTGTCCAAGCCCAGTTCAAATTATTTTTTTGCCAAATACTGTTTATTATAGCAGTTCATAAATTATTTTGTTAGCAACTTAATTCTCTGGGTAAAAACCCCTAAATTTTATATACAAACATTTACTTATGTATGTTTATTGTTCTAATGTATGTATATTTCATAGGGGAAAGGACAAGAATGTGTAACAATTTTTGTCTTTCAAAGTAACACTGGATTTGTTCCCTGTTCCCTGCAAATTTCTGAAATGGTTTGCAGAAAAAAAACAAATTCAAAACCAGAAAAAAAACAAAACAAAACAAAAATCAAACCAAACAAAAATAAAACAAAAAAACCCCAAAAAAAACAGAAAAAATCAGCAAAAGTACAAATGCTTCTGAAAATGGTAAAACCCATTGTTTAAGCACCTCTCAGCAGAAAGAACAGTGCTTTGCCTTTGGTGGGTGGAAAGAACAGGGGCAGGAAGGAGATTGCCAGGGAAATGGAAGACAACTTATTGGGAGTTGCTATCTCTTAAGAAAGTATTCCAATCTTAAAGATTCAGAGGGAGAAAATATTTAAATGAGGCCTTTAGCTAAGGTTCAGAGTTCAGCCAAAAGCAGGGTTGGTTTGTTGGGTTTTTTTAATGGCATATAAAATGTCTTCTTGACCTGCAGTGAGTAAGATGCTTACAGCAGTACAATCGCTATACAGAACTTGCAGAGGTGCAGACTGGAAATTGTAACATATATTGATTAGTAGAAACATTGGTTACCCTAATTCATTGCTTTACTTTCATGATCTGATATTAATCAGATTTTTTATGAGCTTGTTCCCTTTTCAAACATTGTTCAGAGATAAACTTCTCATGCAGGTTTCACGTGGAGAATAGTGGTATCTGTAAGTTTTGCTGCCCCTGAGAAATGCCTTACTCTTTGATATGAACAAAACCATTGAGCCCCAGAGAGAAAAGAACCCAAGTAGATTAGAAGAAGTGGCAAACCTGTGGGTTTTCCGTGAATTAGCGTCTTCAGGTTTCTGCTATTTTTGGGGTCACTGATACAGCTAAACCATCAGCCAATAGTAGGGGAGAAAGGAGTGAAGGATTGGCCAAATCTTCCTAATCAAAAAAGAAAAAAAAAAATGTAATAAAAAATCATCTTTCTTTATGCACAGTGGTGTCTCCTAATGGGGAAGCACCCTTTTGGACTGGTCACCTTGCTGGCAAGGATGGGCAGACTTTGTGTTTTTAACAGGAATGTTGCTCCTCTGTCCCTGGTGCACTTCTAAAACCTCCAAGGGGTCTTTTGTCATGTGCCTCAGCTTCCAAAGCCCTTCCCCTGGGGAAAATGTGGCAGAAGCCCTCAGTGTTAGCTGTTTTGCTGCTTCATCTATTTTATTCTGAGGGTTTCTGATTTGGGTAGGTCTTTTACATCTGTGATACCTGCTAAAATAATTTGTTTGCTATATGCAGAAAATAGTAATTTCTATTTTCTCAGAATAAAAGCAGTATCTTGAGCTTTTTCAGAAAAGAATGATTAGCTTAGAAACAGGACATCCAGCTACCAAAACATATAAGCTTTTAAGGCTACCGTCTATAGCATTTCCTTTTCCTCCATATAGTTCAGGTGAAAACAAAGATGGGAAACCGAATTATCTACAGAATATACTTCTGAGAATTTCAGTATTTTTAAATTCCTCAGACAGAGGAAGGGATGGTAGTACTGCACATCCAATCAAGTAATCTTTATGTTCTCTCACACTTTAATCCAGCCTGAAGACATAGGAGTTATCAGTGGGTTAATGCTTTCTAAAAACCACAGGCTAAAATAATAACAGTTGGGAAGAAATTCCACTTTGTGAAGTGAAAAATGTCATCCAGTATTTTTTGTTATTAAAATCAGTGTGTAATTCAGTCTTGCTCCTTTTAGCTCTCTTTATGAAAAGAAGAAAAAAAAAATCTTTTAGGCCTAATTTGTTTCCATGATCCACATCTGTGCACTTGGAGTACATTCTTCCTCATAATAGCAGCTGATGAAACAACTGATGTTTACTCTAAACAGGGCTGCAAATTTAAAAATTTTAGATGATTTCTTTCCCTTTAAATGCTTCCTTGAGGATGTGAATTTAGGATAAGTACTTCTTTGCCTAAAGCAATAGCTACTCGACATTAAGAAAATGTGAAAGTTATAATCAAGAAGCTAGAGTATGGGAATATGTGGTTTGGATACATGTGAAGAATGGCCCAGGCCCTTGAAATTTATTGAAGGACTTGTTACAGATTGAAAAGTGTATCTTCCCTTGCCTTCTCAGTCTTTCCTGTACAACTTTGTTTTCCAGCTTTTCTTCTGCATCTATCCTAGTGCAATATATCAAGAATACTTTTCAAATGTACATTGCTGACCCTTAAGGAAGGCAGTATCTTTATTTTTTTCTTCTTTTTTTGTTTATTTACCTTAAAGGTCCTGGGACCACCTCACCCAAAAGTGCTACTCCGTGGGGTTCCCCTTTTTCTGTCTTCAGTGGAACATAGCTGGGACCAAAAGCGTGGCAAAAAAATTTTTTTTTTGTAATTATGGCCTGCCCATTCATGTAATATGTGGCTGGTATTTCTTAGGACCATTCTCAGATTCTCACTGTTTTCACTGGGCAGCCACAGATCTTCACCTGTGCATCCTCTTTTGTTAAGACTCTTGAAACATCCATTCTCATTTTGATTGTACTGTAAATATAGGGGACTTTTTTTTCCTTGAGTTGTCACAGTTGTTTCTTTTCTGACTTCTAGGAAGATACAGTAACTTGCTATTCTTCTCAGTGCCAGGTGAGAAATGAATTTACTGTCTCCTTGAATCTGTTTGAGGTTTGTATTGTATGGATGAATAAAAATTTCATATGTTTATTGTTTAATAATGTAGCGAAGGAGTCCCAACACTGCTGCTGAAGGTGGAAGAAGGAGCACCTGCACCATATTTCTCACCCTGGTTGATTACACTGTAAGACAGGGTAGGAGCTACAACTTTGTCACATAGCAGTGTCATTTTCATTAATATATCCAGAGACAGCTAGGATGGCTTGGGTGATGTGACATTTAGTCAGGCAATCTGAAGACAGACAGACTTTCAAGTATAGCAGTCACCTGAGGAAGAAATCCAGGAATTAAAAGTAAGCACAGCACTAGGCAAAGTGATTCTGCCAGCTGAGAATTGCCTAATCCATATGAACTGGACATGGGAAGTTCTGCTTGATCTTGTGAAAAGTCTGTTTGTGACACAATAATCATGTAGTGTTCATTGACTCTATGATGGAAATTCTCAAATGACTGAGGGGTTTTGTATTCTAAAACTCTATTTAAAGTGTAATAAGAAAAGTCACAGCAATTCCTGTCAGCCAGGGTATACTCTGATTTATAAAGTTTAGTGTGCTTTCACATGCTGAGCAGGTTCATTTTCCATCATTCATTGCTGAACCTCTTGGGAACAACTCATGTTGCTCTGTGTTCTTCTGAAGATCATTTTGTTGGAGGATTGACCTTTTGCTTAATCTTCTGTGGTTTCTTTTAGTGCTTTATGTTGTGTAAGTACTTTTTGCATCTGCTAAGCTTTTGTTGCCATTGCCCTTTCATGCAGTCCTGGTGTGAATCTTGAAGTCATAATGGCTTTGGGACAGAGGTGAATGCTGTCCCTGAGAAGGTTCGTTCCACTGAAGATCATATTCTATTCAAGCTAAGGACATTTTATTTTCCTTTTTTAAACACTTTAATCCTTCCTTTTTGCAGTGAGGAGAAAATAGAAGCTAGTGATTTTACTATTAACATTTGAAAAAACCTTTTTAATACACATTTAAAGCCAGCAATTTTTAATAAATTACCAAAATAGGCCTTGACCTGATTCACTGAATGTATGGCATCCATTTTTAGGGAAAATAACTTCAAAACTACCCATCTTATCCTGGAAAAACTAATTGGTTAAATAGTGAAATGTCGCAGCTACTACAAACAGACTCATTTATTTATGTAATTTTTATTATCCTTTCTCCCTTCCCTCCCCCTCTTCACCTCCCCACATCATAACAGTGAGGTTATAATTTGAGTATTCAATCATTCAGGGAGAAACTGAGCAGAAACATAGTGACAATTTAATTTTTGAAAGCTGCCATGCCTTTCCATGTAGCAAAATTGAACACTATTTTAGTTAGGGAGCTTTAGGAAGCTTTAAACGTGACAGACATGCAAATTCAGTAAATCAAGAAAAGCATTCTTAGCTGGGTTTTCATGTCTAGGTGAGTTGCTTTCAGCCATATTTAAAAAATGGTATGCCTGTTTACCTTTATTTTTCTTTTCCTTCCTTTCTTAGTTTTTCAAATTTTACACTGCAGCCTCTATAGCATACTAGCTTCAGCTTTTTGTTTTCGGTGATTTTTTTATTTGGTATTTTCATTTAATATAACTCACCAGGAGGTTCATTTTTCTTCCACAAAATTACATGAAAAGGTTAGACAATTCAGCCATTGAAATAGTGACTTTAAAACCTCTAAACATTTCAAATCTTTTTCTGAACAAAAGAAGAAAGTGTATTATATTATGTTTTCACTGAATCCCACAGTTACTTATCAATAGAATAGCACAATATTCCACAGTGAATATTGTAAAGAAATTCAATGGTTTTAATGTATATTTCTTTCTTTTTCTTTTTTTTTTTTTTTGTTTGTCTCTAGCACTTGCAGGCAATTTCCTTGTAAGGTACACTTAATTTTGCTCTAAGATGCCAGAAAGTTTTTGGTAAAAGCTGTGGAAGGACAGTTATTCAGAGAACAGAGGGACAAATAAAATTTTAATCATCCAATTGTTACATAATTAGAACTAACTGACATTTCAACAGCATCCATGTGAAGGTATAGCTCTCATTTTTTGTGAAGGAATATACTAACTAAATAACACACAATAACATATTCACAGAAAGCTCATTATTCCTACTGACTGATCTCAACAAACAAACAGCAAGAATATTGTTAATATTTTGCAAATCTAAAAAAGTAGAATTATATTCTTTGTTCTAATATTTGTTTGATAGTTTTGCTAGCTGAAGAGAAGCTCATATTTTCTGTTGTTTATATCCCCAACAGGAAAGAAGATTCATGTATTCAGGTAATTTAATGAAGGTAGAATTAACGGAGACCTGAATGCTACCATACCTTCAGACCTAATTTTACCCTTGCTTCCTAACCTTTCCCTTCCCTCCACTGCTTCCCACTATTTGCGACCAAAAGCATTTCGGCTACAGAAGAAAAACGCCTGCAGTTATAATGCTGCTTATCCACCTCTCCAGTCATTTCACATTGTAACTTTGTCATGGCACTTTGCAGCTGTAGCTAAGCCAATCCTTGCTTCTTCTACAAAGGACTGTGTAAAATCCCATTCCTTTTGCTTGCCCAGGGAAGTCTATAGGATAATTTGATTCTAAAATACATTCTCTGCATCCTGGAAGAAAGAAGCATGGCAAAGCTATTTGCACAAACTCATTTGTGATTCCTTGGTTAGAAGTACTTACTCAATAACAGGCTGAGAAAGGCTCCAAAGGAGTTATGTTTGGTGAAAAAGAGATAATGTTGTGCTAGGAAAAAGGATGCAATTATTCTACACTCCAGATGGCTGGGGACTGTGAATGCATTGTTCTTTGAAGAGTCTCTGCTCCAAATAACTTTTAATGTACAGCGTAGAAACAATATTTTTTTAGGCAGACACGATCTGGACATGTATACATGGAGCTGGAACCATTCAAAGGCAGAAATCAGTTTTATTTGGATGTTGCAGAAAAACATAGCAACAGTTTTCCACTATAGACAATTTCAAACACTCCATGCTTTATGGATTTTGCTTACAAATAAGTAAGATGTTAATCATTATCTTGATTGTCCTGCCTTTTCTTCCACTGCTACCTCATCTTGCTTGTAAGTATTGGACTGTATATGCTTTAAGACTTGATGGTTGGCAGCTACTGGTTCACAGCGTAACATATGTGCTTTGAGGATAAGAACTCTAAAAGCTTTTGTAATTGCCCAAGTGTAAGAGGGGAAAAAAAAAAAAAAAAATAATTTCAGCTATTATCAGAACTCCTCTATCTTGAAAGTATCAGTGAAAGGTGGTTTGATGTATTCTTCGCTACAGGGAGATTATAAGTACAGAACGTTTGCCTTTTAAGGCTTACGGATATGTGCTGTGTCTGCTGGCTTTCCAGTGGAATATGAATCATTTCCCACCTGGAAGCCATTAATATGGCACTGTACTGGTGTTATGGAAGTCCAGTGCAAAAGCAGGCTTTACTGCTAGTGCTGTGTTGTGGTTTAAGCCCAGCCAGTAACTCAGAACCATGCAGCCACTAGCTCACTCTCCACCTTTCACCCCACCCCACCCCAGCTCCCGGAGGAATGGGGAGGAGAATGGAAAGAATGTAACTCCCCTAGGTTGAGATAAGAACAGTCCAGTAGCTAAGGTGTAACACAAAACCAGTACTGCTCTCCCCAATAATAATGATGATAAGGGAAACAATAAGGGAAGAGAATTTAAAACTAAAAAGGGAAAAGGAAAAGAGAACAATAAACAGCAGTGATGCACAGTACAATTGCTCACCAACTGCCGACCCATACCCAGCCCGATCTGAGCAGCCATCTGGGCCTTCCAGGTGACTCCCCACCAATGTATATACTGGGCATGCTGTGGTATGGAATACCCCTTTGGCTAGTTCGGGTCAGGTGTTCTGTCTCTGCTTTGTCCCGGCTTCCCCTCCTCACTGGCAGAGCATGAGACTGAAAAAGTCCTTGATAGGAGTAAACATTACATAGCAACAACTAAAAACATCAGTGTGTTATCAGCACTGTTCCCACACTAAAGTCAAAAACACAGCACTGCACCAGCTACTAAGATGGAGAAAAATGACTGATACAGCTGAACCCAGGACACACTGCCATCTGGTGATGTGGCTAAATGGCTTCTTGGCTCATACATCTGTATGATGACATATTAGCAATAATCATAAAAAGCAACTCATCAACAGTCTCACTTTTATAACAAATGCAGTAGAGCATGGGATATCTCTGTTGTATTTTCATACTTTATCTTGCATTTTCATTTATGTATTTGTGAGGGGGCTTGCGGTATGTGTATGTGATTTCAAGTTATATTTTCATGAATAAGGGATCAATCTGGAACATGGGATTGCTGAACTTTATCAGCTGTTTATAGATAATTATAATTTGTATTTTTTTTTAAGCATGACAATCTTTGAAGTGTGCATAGATATAAACTCTCCTAGCAGACTAGCAGACTTCTTTTAATTTAACAACTATGTACATATGGAGCCAAGCACATTATGCTTAAATTAAAATTAAAGTAACATGGACCATTTTCAACAATTCTCTTTGCCATCTATTTTCAAATACCGTATTGTTTCATTGAGGCCATTATCTACTTTTCAAATGGAGCACAAAATTAAAGTTTCCTCTGATACAGAAGATGACAAATAGGAACTGTGTAGAGGGCTATTGATTGACTCAAACAGGTTGTGTTACCAGCACAGGAGGGTGCTCCCAAAGCTATATCAACAACAGAACTGTTGGGCTAACAGCAACCTAATTCAGAAAAGAATCTGCCATGTTTTTTAGGGCGTAATTTTTCATTCTGTTCATAGCACACCATCACCCACCAGGTTAATTCATGCATCTCAATTAGCTGAGAAGCATAATAATAGTACATATTAATTCAGTAATCTTTGAAGCTTTTGTATAATGGCCAGCTACACTGATTGACTTGCAGAGGGGTAGAATCTTTTACTATGACTTGATGCACATAATTTGTTTGTTTCTGTTAAGGAACATTAAGTAGGTTAGATTTGTGGCTGATGTCACCCTGTTAGCAGACCAAGTGACTGACAAGATCCTCTAATCAATTTCATCCTGATTCTGTGATATGGTTATAGTTGGGAATGAAACGTAGAAAAACAGAAAGCAACTTTTAAAACATATGAGCATGTAATTAAAAAAGCAATTTCTCTGTTGCAAAATTCAGTAAGAATATGCCTGCTTTGCAATGCTTGCAAGCAGCTGCAACCAAAATAATCAAAAGTTGTTGTGTCAGATAATTTCATGCTAATATGGTGTCCTGCTGCCTTTTCTAAACAGAGTAGGAAATGGCACAGTAAAGCACCCTTGTGTAATATATGCAGAGTTTTTAGGACCCTTCACGGTATTTGTCTAAAATATGCTGAATAATTCATGGCAAGCTAATTAGTCAATTAGTGTTCCAATACAGTGGAACTTGAGCTACCTCTGAATTTGGTTTTCTGCCTTTTTGCTGTCATGTTACATTCTGGAAAAAAATGACAACAGAAGTCCTATCTCTTGCATCTAAATTATTTCTCTACAGCATTTTTCTCAGTTTACAAAAAATATTTTGTCCACTATCTGTTCTAATTTTGTAAGTGTCTGTAACAATGATTCTGCATGTGAAATGCAATAAATGTATCTGACAGTGTAGGATTCACAGAGTTGAGAGTGGTAGCTAAGGATACAAGCTACTGCTACTGCAGGAAGCAGAGCTCAGTGGCTCCCTATATTTAAGGCCAGGGATAAAGCTTAGCACATGACCACCATACTGTATTACTGTCTAAAATGAAAGATTACTGCATAACGAAGGGCATAATCATTTTGCATGCTCAGGTTTGAGGTCCATGATTCAGCTTCTCTTGAACTCCCACCCTTGTCATGCCCACTTTTGTACTGTCAGACATGTTTCAGCTGGAGGGTGGCAACCCCAAGCTGATACAACAAACGAGATTTTTTTGGGGTCTCTCTCCAGCTGCTCTATTTCATTGCAAAAATTAACAGGCTTGTTTGTTGTTACCAAAAGGCTATTCATAATCTTGAAATTATCAGTACTACTTTAGGTTAACAACTAAAGCTAAGGTCTTGAACCTTGCCTCCCAAATACCTGGGAAGTGGTCACATAGTCATGCACAGATTCTTTACAAAGTTACTGAGCTGTGATTTCTCTGAGTGCTCCTCTAATTGGGCAAAGCGGAATGGCTTGTCTTAAACCACCAGTGAGTGAAGGCTACCCATGGTATGGAAGGAGTAGCGACTGCTTGCTCACCTGGCCACCACACCTGAAATATAGTGTGAAAGACACTGATGGGTAGGTAGTAAGGCTCAACTGCTTCTGTATGCGCTGTTGGACACACAAGGCAATGATAGGAGTGGATAGCAGAGCAAGGGGTGGGAATTTTATTTGTTCCCCAAACCACCCTAAGTCTCAAACTAATAATGGTTCTAGGAAACAACAGAAATTAGGAATGTCACATAAATCACAATGTATATGTTGTGCAGGATTCACACTCCTTTTCTGGGCCTGCCTGTTATCCACCATTACTTGCCTCAACACAAGAAGAGGCAAGGATTTTTGTGAAGAGATTTGCTTCCAACTGATGGTTATTTTGGAAGTTCTTGTAAAGTACTATGAGTGTGTGACTATTATTGCCTTTAACAGGTATGACTAATAACGGGAAAATATACTATCAGATGAACTACTTCTTTCCCTGATAGTCAATATGTCTTTTTACATGGTTGTATCATTGGTCAAAAAAAACCTACAAAACATAAAGTCACTATGGAAACACAGAAATGTCATCCAATGTCTTCTTCACTCATGTTTATTTTTAACACTATTGAATGTAGTGAATGGTGCTTCACAGGTTGGAATAGATTTTTCTGAATGTCCTTCCTTATTGTGTAAAAGGTGCAAATGGTGTTTGACATAAACGCTCAGCCAGATTTGATTTAAAATACTTCTTGCTAGGGATATGTAAGGAACACAAGATATTCCTATTGCATGTAATTCTTCCCAACCTTTGTCAAAGTGCAGTATCTCAAATTTTATGAACTGAATTGGTGTCAGCTCAGTTCCTGGCATCAGGAAATGAAGAAAAGATGGTCACAGACCTTGGTAAGAGAAACACTAGTTGAGGTGTTTTGAGTACTTGAGTACATGGTGTTGCACTCTTATATAGACAATCACAAATTTTGAAAGAGCCAACAACTGACGTTTGTAAGAACTGCTTCATTTCCATACCTTTGATTCCTAAGTTTTAGGAGGTCAATATTAGAAATCAATCTTGCATGTCTTTGCCAAGAGCTTTATCTAAAATCAAAAAACATTCTTTGAGGAAAAATGACCATCTTTTTTTCATCAGGCTGTGTAAGTTCATGCTGGTAGTGAAAAGCAGAGGTGTTATTGAAATGCTATTATTCTTAAGTTGATGTTAGCAGGGACACATATGTAGTGATCAATGCCATCAGTAATAGTGAAGACATAATTTTTTAAAGGGTAAACATTTACGAACTCTATTACAGTAATGAGCTGAAATTTTCCTCCCTCTCCCTCCCCTCCTCTGCTTTTTTCCCTATCCTACCAAATTTTCAAAACAGCAGTAAATTTCATTTCACTGGTAACCTATATGTAATTTGAATCCAGTAGAATTTTGTAAGCCAAGCTTGACAGAATGGGGACACCTATTTAAAGGAAAAAGAATGCATAAACACCACTTAGGTATTTTTTCCCTCTGAAAATGTTGCACCATTGCAATTTTACATCAAAACAGCTGATACTTTACATATGCATATGCCCTGAATATGATTTTTTGTCAAAATCATCTTGTCAAAATCATTCATTGAAGGATAATTTTCTTCATAGGAGCTAGTATGGGGCTGTTTTGGATTTGTGCTGAAGAGAATGTTGATAATTAAGGGATGTTTTCATTATCATTGAGCAGTGCTTGCACAGAGTCAAGGCCTTTTCTGCTCCTCACACTGCCTTGCCAGGACTTGACCTTTAGTTAAGTCCTCTTAAATCCTTTTAAGTCCTGAGGTCTTAACCTTTAGTTATGTCCTCTGCTGCAAAGACAGTTAAAGATTTTTGAGATTCATCTTTCTTTGGCTTTCATACCATCTTGGGACAAGTCAATATTTCTCAGGTTTTTTAGTAGCATCTTTAGGCCTGATGGTTCCTAGCTACTGTGATATCTTTTTCAGATGATTCAAAAAACTTCTTAAAATCATCTTGCAGAGTCATGCCAAAGATTTCATAGAGCCTTTCAAGCCTCTGTCAAGTAGCTTTAATACAAAATTACTGATATTCTTTAAATGCTTTCTCTCCGTGTTTCCATCTGTAGCTGCTCCATTTGTGTAGACCAACAAAGTAGTCATGTTACCGACGTGACCATGCTAATCATTACTACAACTGGGATTTTTTGGTGATGATTCTTTTCTTAAACCTTTTATTATTTAATAAATAGCAGGACTATTCTACTAATAATGCTTGAAGAATTATCTTTGAAGAATTCCTACTGGACACGTGATTATAACCCTCACCTGAGATGTGATGAAACTTGCACTCCCATGTGGAACTGTTTAAGAATTTCCTTCCCTGATCTTGGCCAGAATGTTCTTCCTGAGGAAAAAACACTTGTTTCTAAGGAGAATTGCATGAGAGAAATTAGATTTTGGCAAGGTTTTTCTCCTACTCAGTCAGTATTTGCCAAAGTAAATGGTGTCAACAGAAAATGTCTGATAGAGTCTTGTCTCCAGGTAAATAAAATTTGTTTTTTGCTGTAATGATATGAATATTTATATTTCCTTTTGAATGTGTTTTTTATTTACATTCAGTCTTTAATATCTTCTAATTTCAGTTTGAAAGAGGTAAAAAAAAACCCCAACACCCCTGTATTTTGAGAAAGAATGAGATACAAAGAAATAATTTTCCTCAGGAATGGCTTAAATTAGATTTCTTGATGAGTTTGTTCATCCAGTTTCACCTTTGTAGGGAAGCAAAAATAAACTAAAGTAAAATATAATTATGTTGTACAGGACAGTATGTGTGTCCCCTTTAATTACCACTGAGAATAACTTAATTTATAGATGAATGAGGAACAGAATGTAGATGAGGAATAGAATGTCTTCATTTGGTTATGCTAGCATACCAGATTAGTACGTAAATACAACATATGTTTATTGTGGTGGATTTTACTGAAGTGCTATCAATTTTGTTGTGTTACTGCCAATGCAGAGAAGTGGAAGAGAAATAATAATGTGTGCTGCTTTCTAGCAAATTTTTTCATTCTCTTTTGTGAAGAGGATGAACAGAGGTATAGTAGGTTCCCAGGTAGAATCAATAATAGCTTGAGATCAGCTGCATATAACTTTGCTGGCACTACTGTTTTGTAGAAGCAGAATGTTGCAGACCATGCTTGTCAAAGTCACAGTCTGCCACACACCCCATTGGGACTTTGTTTTCCTTGGGTAGGTTTCCACAGAATTCTCATAGCTGCCGTCATTATTTCTTACTAACGTACGCTAGCTGCTTTGTAGTTTTCTGAGAAATGTTGAGTGGTCTTTAGGGGAGATGCTGAAGACATTAAAAAAAGCCCCCACCAAACAACAATCTAAACCTGTAGAACCTGACAGACCTATATGTGTGCACAGAGTACAGAATTTTCTGAAAACGGCCTTTGACTGAACATAACTGAACACATGTAGTTTTCTGGGGGTTTTTCTTATGGTCAGTGAACCCAGCCTTGAAGGAGGCTCAGAAGTCCTGCAGATATATCGGGTGCAAATATTAAAAGTACTAACAGTTAAAACCTGTTTTCAGAGGGGTGATGGACCTTAAATGGGATTGGAGGTGAATCTTTACCTGTGGAAGTTCAAGGTTTTTCTCAAAGACTGTTTACTAAATGGGACTAAGGACAGATTGGTTATGTGTCCTTGCTTTAATATTACATATTAGTAAATAATACTGAAACATTTAATAAAAGATGTGTTTACCATGAATTGTTGTTTTGTTAAAAATGGAAATAAATAACTATTAGAATAGACTAAAATCTAAGCCTAAAAGAAGGTTTTAACTATGGATTATATATGGAAGATTTTTTTTTTTTTTATGATTTTAGGAAATGAAAAATATAATCAGATGCTCTAACTCTAATTCTAAGAGGAAACTTGTGGTCTGAGCAAAATTATTGTGGCATAAAATTATGAGGCCAAGCTGAGTTGATAATCACCCACATGTGCTTGTGTTTTGACTGAAAGCCTTAGAGTACAGGGGTTTATTTTAGTTTCTAGCAATTATTCTCTACTGGTCAGTAGCACTAACATGGTGAAGGTACAAGAACTACTTCAAAAATTGCATATGTCTTGGTAAAATACTTTGAGAAGCTTTCATAGAAAGTGCACTAAAACAAGTGAAAAATAGTAACATTACTGAAACTGTTCATTTTAGCTGTTTCATATCAATTGGTAGTTTTGGAGATAAACCTTAAAAATATTTCTCCTTGTGTGTCTGTTGATCCTGGCCTGTGTGTTACACCATTCTGAAAATATCATTGTATATTACAATACAGAATACATTGTTAAGAAAATGATATCTTAATTACATCTAATTATGCTTTTCTCATTCTTAATTTCTCTCATGCAATTCAACATATTTTTACCAGAACCCCAGCAAAAGAAATCATCTTCAAAATTGGATAATTTACTTTTTATTTCTGACATCCAACTACTTATCTTATTGAGCTTTATCAAGCACATTTTAAATCAACGTATTTACTTATCACAGTGATCACTAACATATTTACTTATCACAGTGATCACTAGCAATCAATTTGAATAGTCTTAAAATCCTCCAAGCAGCTGAGAGATTAATCTCAGCTCTTCCATGGGGAGAGCTTAAATTAAGTTTTTGAAAGACTTTTCCCTCATTTAATGAGCTAGAGTGAAATGGCTGGCTTACTCCATAAGGACACCTGACAAGAAAGTAAAGCCCATAGAGGCTTAAACTGCTGGGAATCAGTCCTTTAAGCAGCAGGCTTCTATGTTTCTGGTGATGGCTTTTGGCTGGGGTAGGGCAACACTTTCATGTGTTTTACAGCCATGAGGTCAGTAGTATCCCATCCTAGACAGACATTTGCTCCTGCAGATTCCTGCACAAGAGAGCTACCATGACTACAAGTAGGGATATGGAAAGTCTTTCCTCTGCCTTCATCTTATCCCCTTGTAATATAATGTATCTTAATGAACTTGTAATATAATGTATCTTAATGGCTTGATAAAAATGCATCTATAGATGCTTCATTCTGCTTCTCATGTTCTTGTATTTTTTGGAAGATGTGTTACTGAATATACTTGCAAGGTGGAGGAAGTATGCCTTTTGCATAATGAATGACATGTCTAAACATACATCTTTTGATCACTATTTCTAAATGTGGATCCATCTGTTTTTTTAACCTGTTATGCAATCAGACCTGGAAACTTTTAGTAGGCTGAGGTGATGATGATGGGAAAAAAATGCTGTACCTTAATCTTATGACTGAAAAAGCATTCTCCTGCTTAAAAATGAAAGTAGGAAAACTTTAAACATAAATATATAGATATATAATCCTTTATAATCACATAGCTTGTGCAGTAAATTAAATATATCTACTATTGCAACAAATATCTGATTAGTACCCTTAGAGATAATACTGCAAGCAAGGCTTTAGAGCAATTAATGTTATGTTCGGGGGAGGAAAAAAGTGTATAGGGAATATAATAAAAATGGAGTGAAATTGAGGCTATAAATAAGGAAACAGTTATTTCTTTTGTCTGAGGACTATATATGACTAGAGGGATTGCATGGCACATTAATGGTCATTCACTACATGTATTTTGTTCTTAGTTAAATAACAGTGACAAAGAAGAAAATTACTTTGGAAAAATGAGATTTTCATGGTAAAAAGAGCAATGTCTTATATAGAACAAGGATATTGAAAAAGAAGAAAGAGAATAAAGTCTTGGTTGTCTGATCTGTGCCTGCTCAGGTTCATTAGAACCTGAGTTGCAAACCTCAGTGGCAAACCAGGATTTAAAACGCTTTTAGTTTCTTGTATCCTGAAAATCTGAATGCTTTTCTTGGTTTGAGGAAACCTGTATAAAAACTAAATATCTGGTCATTTTCAAGTATAAAATAACATTTTATAATGTATCCATTTTCAGAACATTATTGGAACTTGCAGGATATTTTAAAGTAATTTGAAAGGCAGGGTGATTTTTATGGTGTTTTTTTTTTTATCGTATATACCATGTGCTGGGATGAAAACACCTATCAAAATCTATTCTGATAGGTGGACTTCATATTTGAGTTTTGTTCCTGCTCAAGTATCTTTTTTACTTTTTTTCTTTTGTGTTGTGTTGTTTTGTTTGGGTATTATTATTATTGTTGTTGTTGTTATTATTATGTTTGGTTGGTTTTTTTTCTCCCATTTTAGGGAACATACACTACTTAAAGGAAAGTCACATAAGTCTAAGACCTTCAATAAAACATGGTAACACTGAACTCCCCCCCCCTACCCTTTAACTTCTGGAACTTACTGAAAATGACCATTATTAAACTGCAAATACTACATAAAACTTTTCTGTAGCACGGGGACTGAAAGAATGAGTTACATACAATGGCGGTATATACATGCTTTGAAGTGTCATGTGCTATAATTGAAGTCAGAGGAATTATTTTTTTTTTTGTCTGAGTGCCAGGTATTTTTATAGCAAATTATCTTGTCAGTTAATACTGGAAAATATAATGTTGAGATGACTGACAGTGTATTCCAGTTTAGACTGAATTGCAGAAATATGTTAAGTAAACTGAATTGGGAAGATAAATTAAGAGGAAAATATGAAGTTGAAACTCCTTATTTTGAACTTCCATCTCAGAAAGTCTGGTCCAGATCTGCCTGTCTCAGATGTCCTCTGTAAGGTGTTGGTTTTCAGTGCTGTAATAGTGCCACACTAGCTCAGTGCTCCCATAGCCCAGGGCTTGTCTACCTATGTCTTAAGAAAGCTGGGCACAAACTCTCTTTCTGAGCCATTCAGAGCTTCAAAATTTCCTTACAAGTTTTCAGACAGACGACAGTCACTTTAAAAACCCTCTGTGACAGCTTTTGTTTCTGTTTTCTTTTTAAGTGGAGAAGAAACAGAACTGTGTAACCACAGCTGGAATAACCTGTGAAATCATGCCATTGTAACCACAGAATGGGAGAGTTTGACAGTAGATTGTATGAGGTTTTGAAAATTACAGCTTTATATAATGTTAATTCATAACACAAAGGAAGGATTTGATTTCTTTTTATAATTTAAACACACTTTCTTATAAAGTAGTAGAATGGTTGTTATGGATTTTGGGTTTCTTTTACTATTCTTTCCCTGAATATTTCAAAGCAGTTTTTCAAAGTTTGGTTTACATCTGAGAACTGTACAATCCAACTTTGTGGGGTTTGATTTTTTTTTCCTGTTTTTATAGAGAGATATAATTCATGTTGGAAACGGCTTTCGAAAAAAAAAATAAAAGACCTGCCCTCCTAATTCTGTTCCTGTACATTTAGATAAGACTATGAAGTGTGGTGGTTTAGTGTTCAGCAGTGTTGATATGAACAATATTATGAAATTAGATAAGGCTTCTCTGACATTTATTGCATAAGTATCAGCATACCATTATCTTTCTTTGCTGAACCATATGTTGATTTCTTTTTTTATGTGTTGCTGGATTTAAAGTTGAATGAAGGAGACATATTCCCTCCCTCTCCCCCTGTCTATCTGTATGGCTTTTGCAAATTTGTATTACTTGGTATATTATTTTTAACCAGTTATGTGTTCTCTTTCTCTTTTTCAACTTGTGTGGCTGCATGATAGGATGTATTCTTCAGTAGACAAGGTGTTCTAGTAGTGACTTCTGATTTTGTGGTTTAAACTGGCAGGCAGCTAACCACCACACAGCCGTTCGCTCATTTCCCCTGCCAGTGGGACAGGGGAGAGAATCAGGAAAATTGAAGACAGTTTAATAGGACAGAAGAGGAAGGGATAACAATATGGATAAAAGAATTAGAATATACAAAATCAGTGATGCACAATGCAATTGCTCACTATATTTTGAAGTCATTTTAAAGCACATGCAAGTTTGTTAAATCTTGCTTTAATCTTTTACATTTTGACTGACATGTGTCATGTTTCAAAGCCTCTGTGATTCTGGGAGATGTGTTGTTCACCCCTGGCTGTCCTGTGAGCTTCAGCATATGTTGCTTGAGCAGAATACTCAGCAAGTTCTGACAGGTTTCTCGGTTTCATTAACATGAGCAGATGGTGTGCAACATTGTCACACTGTATTTTCTAACATGTACTTAGAAGTAAAGATAGCTGACCAGATTTCTTGTTGCTGTTGTAATGGCTTTTAAGGTCACTATTGGCTCAGCAGCAGGCCTTGGTCCTGAATCTTATCCTTGATTAATAACACACATAGTTAACAGGTTTTCTGAAGATATATTCTCTCTCTTCTATTAAGGATGACAGCTGATACTATTTTTTATAGTTGATTCCCTGGGAGATCTTTATAGTTTCCAGTTTTCAGTGAATCCTTCAATAATGATAACAAATCACAAAACTGTATTAAAATGAATTGGCTTGCAAGGTTTTATTTTAATGCCTAGTTTTGTTATGATGCCATCTTGGGGTAAAACCTGTCTGTGCACTAGTCTTCCCACTCCCTGGTCTACATCCTACTGAGGGTTAGAGGGAAACCTGGGTGCAACAGGAGCTAGGAGACACCTTGGTTACCTCCTGCTGAGAAGCATCTCGTCTTCAGTGTGACTGCATTGTTTCCATTCTTCTTAACAAAGAGAACAACAAAACAGATGAAGAAACCTCTCTGACAAAAGTCAGTTTTCTGACATGGCTCTGGGGCCTCTCTAAATCAGCAGGAGAAGTTGACAGAGTTGCATGTCTTTGTAAAAAGTAATTTTCAACAGAATTAAGTGTGAAATCATGTTGCTTTGAGCGCAGTATGGATTGATAAAGATAGAAACTTCAAGCTGTTAGGTAGACAAATTTCAGCCAGTGTTCAGTGTAAAACATATTTCTGGGTTTATCTGTATTAAGTTAATAAGGAAGCAGTCAGATCTGAGTCCATGACTATTTCCTCTGTTCTTCTGGATGCTGTTCTTCACTGCTTTTTTCCCTCTTTTGTCTTCAGATACACGTGCATCCTCGAGATGTGGAAGGGCGGGCAGGAAAAAAGACAGCAATGGCAGCCCTTCCTTCACCTCTGTAAGTCTTGCATATCCCTTCATTTTGGATGATAAGGTGTGCCTGCATGTACTTGCAGGATAATCCTGTGGTGTCAGGGAGGCAGAAGGAAGCCCGATGTTTTGCTCTCTCTACCTTGACAGACATGTGGTGACTGTCAAATGTTAAATATTAATAGTACTGCATGTGGCAAATGGAAAGCAAGAGATGTAAAGAACAGATGATTCAGTATAAAGGTATCTGAAAGAAAAATTTAAATCAAAATGTTGTTCTCCCTTCCCTGTCCTAATGCTTCTCTGATACCTATGTAGCTTTATTCTCATCCACATATTTAGTTAGGGATAATGAGTTAAATAACCTTCACAAGGCTGGCCAAGTTTTCTATAATGGAGCTAGGTGTGAACAGGCAGCTGATATCCTAACTTGTGGCTTCACAATTTCACAACTATAAATTCCTTCTCAAATTTCTATGATTCCTCTGAATTTTGGAGCTAATATCAGCAGTTAAGGCCACGTCCCATTCCTACTTGTTTCTCAAGCCTCTACAAACAGATTCTTACTGCTCCCTCTTTAAAATGTTGCAACAGCCTTGAAAAGGATGAGGTGTTATCTAAATGTACCCATGCACAACAGGAAATTATTACTTAATACAGTAACTGTTGCATTGTGAATTACAGAGAAAAATTGAATTCAAGATCTCTTTCTATGCATGTGGCAAAGAGTGAAGTATTGTTATTCGTATGTGAAGGCAGTATGGCAGGTACACCCACCCTGACAAAAGCCCTGACAAGGACCTGACAAAGACCTAACATTAGCCCGTGAAAGCTTCACAAAGAGCCCAGGAGAGCTCCCCAGGTGAGCAGCTCTTGTCCCAACAACGTGGTGGCAGTCAGTGGGTGCAGAGACTAAGAAGCTAAGTCCTGAGCTCATGGGGGGCTACATGACCATATCTGACTACAGCTCAGGTTCAAATAGGATATAAAAGGAGCTTCCATGGGCAGCTATTTGGAGATGGTCCTCCTCAGAGCAGCAGGCCTGCAGCTGAGGACTCTCCCTTTGGGTCTGGATGTCGTCTAAGGGAACTCCTCAAGGTTGAGAGCCCTCCCTTTTAGGTGAGTGAGTGCCCAGTTTGGATCATCGGCCATAAAGCTTAAGAATCAGCAGCGTAGTGATAAATCCATGTGACATCCCAAATCTGTAGCTAATGTTGGTGGAGTTTGATCAGTAAATTTCATTTAGCCTCAATGAATTGGCTCCATGACAGACAGGTGTTGGTTTTGTTGGTTTTTTTTCTGGGTTTTTTAGTTGTTTTTATTTTCTGAAATAGTGTGATATTCAACATGCAAACAGAAGGTTTTCCTAGAAACTCAGTATCGAAAAAAGGAAAAAAATCCCATAAACACAATCTGTATCCCTTTTAGTGTTCTTGCTATAAGAGATCTTATTTCCTTGGAAACATATATTTCACAGATGGAAGTGTTTCCTGGGTTTTGACAAGATTTCTGTAGGGAAAGTTGGTTGGTTTTTTGGGTTTGTTTGGTTTTTTTTTTCCCTTTGATCCAAGGTAGAGGTGTGAAGGAAAGTTGGCGTTTCCCTCCCTATTAGGGATTTTTAGAAGCAATGTATAAGTACCCAGTTAATTACTTGCCAATGAACATGTAAGATTAAGGCTACATTCCAGCATGAGATGCTGAAATATTTAAAAAAAACCTAGATGAGCAGATACATACATACACTTCCCAGCCTCAGACTGCTCTGATCCTCAGAGTATGAATAGAATAGAATCATAGAATAGTTAGGGTTGGGAAAGGATCTTAAGATCATCAAGTTCCAACCCCCCTGCCATGGGCAGGGACACCTCACACTAAACCATATCACCCAAGGCTCTGT
>WTXV02056188.1:0-14643 GCA_009823435.2 Nymphicus hollandicus | reverse complement strand
AAAGAAAAGAAAAGAAAAGAAAAGAAAAGAAAAGAAAAGAAAAGAAAAGAAAAGAAAAGAAAGAAAAGAAAAGAAAAAAAAGAAAAGGAGAAAAAAAAGAAAAATCTACTTTTATTATTTCTTTTGGTTAACTGTGAGTATTGTCCATATTAACCTGAGACATAATTAAAGAGAGTAGCATTTTAAATGTATTACCTTCCATTCCCCAGAAATATTTAGGAAGAGTTTATTGTATGTTGTTATGCAAAAGCTTTTCCTTTTTCTTTTTGTCAACAAATTGCTACTCTTGTAAGTCTAAGCCTAGGAGGAATCCAAACACATTGGGTCAGTACCGCTCCAACTACATTGAGAAAATGCTGGTTTACCTGGTAACACTGAAATTACTGACATGTAACAGTCCTGACCAGCATATCAGCAGTATCAATTTACAAGTCACTAAACTAGTCTTGTGAATCCAGTCTTAATTATAGTTTGCTATTCTAGACATTAATAAATATTAAATAAAATATTTCCTTGTCATCTTCAGCTAATAACTTCACACATGTAACCTTATAACAATTTTTTATCTGTTTGCTGGTAAATATAATTTGCTTAATAAGACATCTAAAATGTGGTACCATTTTATGTGTGCTAGGACAAAGGATTTAGGATACTTAACAAACAAAAAAATTATTGCAGCAACAAAAGATGGGTTCATTCTTTTCAATGCATATGATGATAAGAGCTTACTGGTTTTCATCCCTTACCCCTTCCACTCTCAAAAGAAAAAGAAAGACTGCCAAAAGTCTCTCCTCACAGACTTTAAAGAGGATCTAATATTTCTATGTTAATATTTTTCTATTACTATTCTTCTTGAACCTACTATTGATCCCTGCGACATATATTCTTACAATTAGTATTCTTCAGCAGCTGTGTTTGAAATTCTTGCCTTTCTACTTAATGATGTTTGGTTTTATATAACCAACTATTAAAGAAACCATTCACTTGATACAGGCAAATGATTTTTAGTAGTTCTTGTTTTGATCAGTGTTTTCAAAAGTAAAATCAAAGTTGACATCTTGAATTTCTCTTTTATTTTAAAGAAAACTAATGAATCAAGGACGATATTTTGGACAATGGTAAAGCACTAGGTACTCCAGGGTTTGATTTCAAAATACTGAGCAGATGATGATGGTCTTCTATCTATTCTTAGTCTTATGTATCACAGTGCTTTCCATGTAGTCATCAAAGCCCTAAGTTCTTAAGTCTGCAAAAAACAACAGAAAAAAATCTCAAGTTGGGATCGAGGACTGTCTCAACAACAATATACAGCACCTTGACAAATACGTTATACATTGAAAGACTGCTAGATTCCTTAGGCTGAGTTCACATCAAACTGTAGATCTACTTCAATGAAAGATTTTTATTTTTAAAAGCCAAACTCAAACCATGGTGTGTTTGATACTATAAGGTACTGGCACATCTCTATAGAACCTGAGTGACTCAAATTCAAGTGAAAAAGCTTGCAAAGAGAGTTCAGAAATCCAGAATTGAAGATACTTATGAAATAATCATCAGCTGCCAAAGTGTTTAGTCAGAAACAGATAGAAGTGTACACAGTATTCTGATACACTGCATAAACCAGACAAAATAATTAGATTCATTATTTCTTACACCAGGACCTTAATTTCTGGTACAGCTATAGTATGGCACTTAAGAACACAACTAATCTTCAACCAACTTCAGTTTTAAGATTTCACATAATGAAAAGTCCTCTAGCTTCTATGTACATTTCCCAAAGGTTAATTATATACTTTGATACAAGTATACACTCTATTTCTCAAATGAATTTGTTTCTCTTCCATTTCTATTCATTCATCCCATTGTGCTGTCATATATATTCAAAGACACATCAATATTCAGCTTATTTTCTCAATCATTTTTCTGTTTTGTTTGTATTATATATATATATACACACATTTGACTGTATTTGATGGCATCATCTGAAATACCTCGTTGAGAATATTTTGTTGGTTACATCATCCAAGATGCCACATTTTTAGTTAAGAACTAGTCAAACAATTTTTATTGAGTATAAAGTCACAAAGTTAAAATATAACAAGATGAAATTATTCCCTCACTCATCCTTGTTTGTATGTCTGTTGAAATAGGATATGGTTATGATAAAAAAAAATTTCCCTTGACTCTGCATGAGAATATCAGAGTATATAATATAATCTCTAAATAAACAACAACATTTCAGGTCAGTGGATTCCCCTCAGATCAGAAACTGAAAATGGGTCTGAACTATGGAATTATTTTTTGTAGTCTTTATTTTTAAGAAGAAGCAAAAGCTGGTAAAAATTCTTCCTTTTTAAACTAATCTTAGGACAAAACCTGAACTTATCTGAATGGAAAATACTGACTGTTTAGAAACCAGCTGGAAAGAGGTAGCCCTTCTACAGAAAAATTATTGCTTTCAACACATACTGAAAAATTTTGAAGATATCCACTGCACTGGGAGGAGTCTTGTAGATCAGAAGAGGCATTTGCCTCTTCCACAAAATATTTATTTTATTGCTAGACATTTCTTTTCAAAGTATTGTAATATGTATAGGGTTTTTTAATATTTTAACTTTATGCCCCATTGTATATGCATTGATTCCATTCTTAGACCTGTTAACAATCAGCACATCAATAGAAAAGGCTGCAACAAACCTGCTGCTTGTTGGTAGCATTACTAGGTTTACTCTGTTTTCCACCCCCTTCCTTTCTATTTCCATACATCTTTTCACCCCTTCCAAAAGAAAAATTATGCATTTCCACTAATGAGGAAGGTGGTGGCTAAGAAGAATGCGTGACTGATCTGGAGTGGAGGTCTTGCTTGCTGTCCAGAGAAAGAAAGACAACTTTACAGTTGCCACTGTCAAATGAAGAACAGTAGATAGTGAGGAACCACTAACCCTGGCACTACCAGAGAGATGCTTCCAGCAAGTAATAGAGGGGGGGATGGGATTCATTTTAAAGGCTTTTTGGTCTTTCTTTTTTTTTTAATTGAGTTGCCTAAAATTAAATATTTCAAAATCAGTTTGAGTATATCTAGATCTGTGCTTAAACCCAGTACCACGTAGCCTATTGAATTCCTATCAGAAAAAAAATAATAGATGTGTGCTCTTCCTTTTTTTAAACAAAAGTTTGAATTTAAAATTAAGACCTTCATTGTTATTCCTAAAACATAAATAAGAAAAGAATTAGACATTTTATTCATCAGTATTTCTGCTAGGTTTGAACTATTTAAAAGGAAAAAAAGGCAAAAAGAAAATTCAATTTTTGTAAATTATCTTCATTTTATAGAAAATTATTTTTCATTTAAATGTAAAATTCTTAATTCTTTTTTTTTTAAATGCTAATGTTTCAATTTACATTTAGCTGAGATACTTTAGTTGTTCTTTTGCAATCTACTCATCAATCACACAGCATTTGTAACAGTGATGCTCTGAAGCATACATTTCTGAAGTGGTAAATGGAAGTCCCAGCAACTGACAATACTGCAAACTTATAATTTTATTCAACTATCAAAAACAATTCAAGACCACAGCTTTCCTGTATCTTAAATGAACTTCAATTTTCATGCTAATGAGGCTAAGCACAAACAATGTCTGAAGATATAATTATTACCTACTAGAGAACAAATATTTCCCATATATTAAATGCACATTGGGAGTTTTCACTGAAGCTCTCAAAAAATTCAGTACTTTACCTGAATCACTTTTAGGTCTTTTCCCGGGAGTGCAATTCATTAACAGGAGGACAATGGTCAACATAAACCCTTTCCCTAGCACACCACTGGGTAGGGTTCTGGAAGATTTCGTCTTTACCTTTCTATGGCAGAAAGTGAGTATACAACAAAACATACCTGGTTTGGATTCTACTGCAAAATTGCATCTCCTTTCCACAACCTAATTTCTGCTAATGTCTAAACTGTTAACAGGAAACATCTAATTCCTTCCCAGTTTGTGTCAAGAAACAAGATGACTGTCAGAGGGGATAGACGGGATGCTATTACAGTAAAGTTATTTCTAAAGTTTAGAGTAAGAATCTGACCCAATATATGCACCCTCTGCATACTTCCTTTTTTCTTCCTTTTCAAGAAAATTATTGTGTTGTATTTTTTAGGTTACTAAAAACCTAACAGAAATTCTAAGTTTACGGCAAAGGCTGTATTTGGTTTAATGTTTATGGAAAAGAATAAGAGTGAAACTATCTTTGGGAAGAAAATAAATGAAATTTACAATTAAAATTAATTATCTTAATCATAATTAAAATAAGACATTTAAATTTGAATTAAAATAGTATATTTAAATGAACCTACCATAAAATAAAACTGAATTCTAGAATGGCACATGACAGCTTTGGTCCACATAGAAGTCTCACAGTTAACTAAGCTCAAATTTAAGTTAAAATGAACAGAGCTAGAAAGCTCATCCTCAAAGATGAGTAAATCTCAGAGACCCACACCCAGAAATACGATAACCAGAGCAACAAACAAAAAAAAAAAAAAAAAAGAAATACTGTAGTGGGAAATGAAGGGAAGAAAGCATTCTTTTATGGTCTCTTTGATAACATTTTCTTCAGTCTTACAGCAAAAGAAGCTGTTTTCTGCTTTTAAACACAGAGGTTGAATTTGGGGTGTAAAGATTAATGTCACAGCTGAGAGAAATTTCACTGCCTTTCACTACAGATATTTCAAACACAGGATGCTGCTTCAAAGACACATGCAGTTACTGAATAACGTAGACAGCTTGATGACATTGTACCTTTGCATGTTCATTTTCAGCTTTGAATTGCAGAATATCTTTGATTTTTTTTTTACAAAAGACAACTTAAAATAACATATTTTAATAGTTTCCTGTTAGTCAGTCTCATGTTTTGGGTAGTTTTTCCCTTAAAATATATATTATTGGGTGAAGACCACCCAAAATCCATGCTCACATTTGTGAGAGATGGCTCTATCTGCCCAGTCCCAATTCATACATATGTTCAGGTGTTAGCTGGAAAAATAAACTGAGCACAGAAAATAGTTATGAGGAAGGTTGGTCAAAAGCAGTGGAATACATCTGCTTTGCTGCAGTGCTTTAGGTTTTCACAAGAAACAACCAAAAAGGCACTCTTAACAACTTTACATACTTGTAACACATTTATAGCGGGAAGCCAGAAACTAATAATAATCCAGGCAACAAGTAGTCGGCCTAAGGGTAATGTGAGTAGCAAAATTTTTAGCAAGTTTTGTTACCACCCAAATTAAGTCCTCTTTTGCTACCATCTCCCTTGGGGGAAACACATTCAAAGCCATACCGAAGACTGAGCCTAGTGTGGAACTATGTATATAGCCAAGCAGACAACCAGCAGGGTCTCAGGAACCTTGACCATCTGCAGTGTGTCTTGTTCCCTTGAGTCTGTGGTACTGGCCACAGCTGGACTTGAAGCCTTGACTGATATGAGCTTGTCCTTACAGTGTGACTGTGCGTCTGTGTTGTGTGCCACAGATGCAGGTGTTTTGTAGAACAGAAATCACAACCCACCCAGTGTACACATCCCATCCAAGAAGTAATTTTTGGATTTTATTTTTTTGTTAGTGATTACTGTACTTCAGTACTTGAGGTTACCTGGCCCCTAGACTCTCCCATGAGAAGCGTAAACTATGAGTTATTTGCACTATGCAGACAACAAACCAAAATGAGTTTTCTGCAGCAATCCCAAAAGCATGTTTTTAGGTGCACACATTTTGTTATCCCTTAATGGCACAGCAGAACATACATGACCATCTTTAATGAAACTGTCCTTCTCTTTGCCTGTTTCAGATCTGTTATAACAGCTATAATCTGATATGTTGCTTTAAACATATTATAATTAGTTTAGGATTGTTATCTACATCCTTTTAAGAAACATATGAGTTGAATTAGAATATGCTGTCTGTAACAAATGTAGGGTAGCAGGAATGCAGCGTGGTTCTTCAAGAACACATGAAACATAATTACATGAAAAAGCTTGAAAGAAAATCAAACTCTAAAATCTCCTTATCTAAGTGCTATAAAGGAGAGATTGCTTGTAATCTTAAGGGTCAAACTGTTTGCCATGAAAATAAAAATATATTATTTTTATTAGGGTCTGATTTTCTAAATTATTAAATACTTGGTTAAATTGATATAATTTATATTCACTCTGAAATTAAAACAATCACTGTGCCTATAAATAGTCCTTACATTGACACATAGCAATGTGACTCTTCAAAGTATGTTCTAGTCCTTGAATGATTAATGTGCCTTTTACCTATTAAAAAATGTAGTTATGCTTTGTGTAAATTATAAACACTCATTTAAGTGCAAGTATGCCAAAGAAATTTTGTATAGTTTCATCTTCAGTTTCAAATCATTTATTCTCAGTATACAGCCTACAAGGTTCAATTATCTCTTCTGATGTTATATAGATATTTTTCTGAACTAACAGAGCTTTCTGTGTCCTAAATCTAACAAAATTTTTCAGGTGTTTATCATGGTTTAACCCCAGCTATCAATAAGATACCATGCAGCTGTTTGCTTACTTCCTCCCCTGGCCCAGTGGAATAATGAAGAGAATCAGAAAAAAAGGTAAAAGAACATGGGCTGAGATAACAACAGTTTAGTAACTGAAATAGTCTTAAATATTTTAATAATAATAATGGTAATAGTTATAGTCATAGCCATAGTAATAGGTAACAAACAAAGAGAGAGAGGGATAAAGCAAACAAACAAACAAACAAACAATAAATCCCCAAGTGATGCTCACCACCCGCTGACCAATACCCAGCCCGACCCAAGAAGAGATCTGTCCCTTCTGGGTAACTCCCCCTAGTTTGTATACTGGGCATGACATGCTGTGGTATGGAATACCCCTTTGTCTAGTTTGGGTCAGGTGGCCTCTCTCTGCTTCCTCCTGGCTTCTTGTGTCCCTCCTCACTGGCAGAGCATGAGAGACTGAAAGTCCTTGGTCACGGTAAGTGCTACTTAGCAACAACTGAAACACCAGTGTGTTATCAGCACTGTTCTAAGACTAAAGCCAAAACACAGCCCTGTAATAACTAGGAAGAAAATTAATCCTAGTTGAAACCAGGAGAGTGTTATATATTTGACAAAATTATTAATTTCACACATTTTTCATCTGAATTTTAAGGCTTTTATTACCTTCCAAATAATAAATCCAATTGTGTTCTTGGCCTTTCAAAAAGCTCTGAACTGGCATATATTGTTTCTGTTATTCTCTTTATTTAAATTTCATTAAACTCAGTTTTACATTAATAAGTTAGAAGAGAAAATGACAGATATTTGTGACATTGAGATATTGATCCTTCATGAAAGAACTGATAAATCAAAATACAAAATTAATTATTTTTATATTACAGGAGAAATCACACCAAAATCAAGAAAAGCTTTAAAGTTCCTTGTAAATATAAACATTTTAGTATTATGAGTCAATAAGTAAAAATAAAAAAAACAACCAAACAAACAACAAAAAAAGAAACCAAAAAACCAAACACCAAATAATCCCCACCATAAACGAGCACAAAAAACACACACACAAAAAAAAAAACAAAGCCTCCATCAATAACTTCCGAAAAAACTGAACTATATCTCTGCTTTACAGAGTATTACTTCTTCTGTCTCTGGGATCTGTAATCTGGGATGGTCAAAAGTTTGGTTCCCAAATCTTTGGTTTGGAAAATTAAGATGCCTTGATATTAGGTTAAGGCTCATAATCATCACAAAAGTATTTTGGTACTAAACTCCTTTTGACTGAATTTCTAACAAATGGATGTCACTATACATCTTCATACATTTGGACTTCTTTTTCTTTCATCTGACATAAATCACAGGGAAGTCTTCCATGCTACAAATTAATTGAAGATGCAGGCTTTTAGAGTATTAGTCATGAAACTCCACTGAAAGGGAATTAGACTGTATCTGAGAAGCAAACTAAGATATATGGAAATATAGTATGTTGAAAATTATGAGGGAATTACCTTGGCAAGTGACTCATAAAAACAGCCAAGTGGGAAAGAGTAAAGAAATAACTATGACTCTACATAATTTCTGCTCTGGTCTTGGATCATGGACTCTATATTATGGAGTTAGGCAACAGATGTAGATAACTCATCACACTGACAACAGAAGGCATTTTACATGAACCACTTAACCTATTGAGTCTGCTCAGTACAGACCATTTTGATTTAGAAAAGATGTGAAGCTTTGATATACAAGAGTTACTCTTCACAAAGTGAGAAAGGACAATTCTGTGGTGGTGTTTGCTTAGAAAGGAGAGATACAGAGCACCTATCACTTCAAAGGATATTTCAATAGATGTGCTGCTTGCATAATGGTTTCTCTACTTGAAGACTTTTGGAAGAGAGGAAAAGCTGTCTTTCCCTAACCCCTCTCTCAAAATTAACAGAAATGTTAGTCTGGATAAATAAGACGACAGAAGATTTAAGCATCCACTCTCCTAAGAAAAACAACTCCTATCCCTAACTCACCAGATCAGCAGAGCTACCAAAAGATGATCAGAATTTAGGCAGTCCAGAAACTTGCTTAGTTTCTTCGTTGAGATCTCCTTGCCTTTGGACAAGAAGATTGGAGTGAGTGTTGGTGATGTTCCAATATGGTCCCTAAGTGGAATTAAGCTTTCCTATATGCTGAAGATTATGGTACAGAATTTCTCCTTTGCTGTCATTAGCCTTTTGTAGGACACTGGTAATATTTAATTACTAAAAGGAACATGTTTATTTGGGGAACCAATGATTATTGCTATGAAAGTTAATTTATTCATTAATTTACTCATTTTCCATGTTTTCCTTAGTAATTTTCTGTCCAAAAAATACTTAATATCTCTTTATACTTCAACACTATATATATGCACAAAAGAACTTTTTCTGTTTTCAAAAAATAGTTTTACGTAGAATTTTTGATGTATTATTTTATTCAGAAGTAACTCAAATTTTATTTAGCTTACTGCAGTAGCCCTTTTCATGGCAGTAGATATTGCAGTCATATTGATTTCAGTAAAGTACTTTGTTTGTTTTCAAAATGACTGCAGCATATTGTCCATGAAGTGTGTCGTTGACTAACAAGAGTATATGTAACATTTTAAACTCTAAGATGAACAGAGCCCACCAGTTTATTTCAATTCTTGTTGATTTTAGCAAGTTGATGATGCATTTTTTGTTCGAAATTTGGTTAACAATTCAATTTTTTTTTCTTCCAGAATACTTTAGACAGAACTTGTATTGATTTTTGTTCATAGAAAATGAGCACAAGCCATAAGTGTCCAGGTGTTCTCCAGATGAATTCATCACTTCAGCTTCATCCTCTAGGAAAATGGACAGCAGAAGAGGAAAGAAAATAGATGGGAGTGTTTAACTATTCAACAATTTATGATTTATCTCAGATATGTTCAGATCCTACAGAGCAACTCGAATGTGTCATACAAAGCAGAAAATCCTGACATTTCACTACAGAATTTCTTGACCAGTGACTTCAGCTATGAACTGTGGGACAAACCTAGTAGAATTCTGAATTCAAAATCAGCTCTAAAATAACCACAACAACTGTAGAAATTTAAGATATTCATATTTGAAAGATGAAAAATCTTCTTTATTTTAGACTTATTCTCAGTTTTGTCCAAAACATTATTCATATATTTCAAATCCCCCTATATCTGGTTGTTCTTCAGAGCCAATATGGTCCATTTCAATGTAAACATGATTACTGGGCTTTTTCTTTGGGATACTAAAATTGCTTCTATGCCTAAGAAAAAAACAAACATATAATTTAAGAGTCATTCAGAACCGTAGAAAGCATATGGTTTTCCAGTATCACATCCCAGAGACTAATGGTTAAAATGATTCCTAAGTAGCAGAAGAAATCGCAGATCATGTGCAACACACAAAATCCTATACTGCAATCTATAACTGCCTGGTCTGTAGTGAAGTGTAGCTCCTGTGGGCTATTGAATCCAGCATACCTGTTTTCATCTCCTCTGCTACTACTGTCCCTACTTCTCTGACAAATAAATCAGCACCTAAAGTCTATTTAATTTTCTCTATACAGCAGGTCAGGCACATTCTACCAGTAACTTTCTGCATTAGGAATCTCTCATTTTAGAGTGATCATCTAAAAGATGATTTCAGACTTAATTTAAGCTGAATCAGTTCCTTCTGCATTCAAAATGCACTCACATGCATTCACATGCTTCAAATGCTGTGGGTTAACGAGAGAAAACACAGAAAAAGAGCTTAGAGTGTAAATTCTGCTGGGTTTTTTTTGGTGCGTGTTACACTAATATTATCATACTGCAAAGAATATTAATATCAAATCAACATACATGTTCTGTTATATGCAATTTATTTAGCAAATAAATTTTGTTGGACAAATGCTTAACACATACTGCTGGAGAAAAGCTTGTAAAATCCATCAAAAAATAATCTTGTATCCCTAATGTAATGTGTAGGAAATTTACCCTCAAGGTCTGCTAGAAATGTTAATAGAAATCTTTTATCTGAAGCTTCAGAGGGACAAGATAGCAAAAGACAAATGCAAAATGTATTTCTTAACCACTGAAAGAGTACTGTAAAAATACTTAGTGCATGATGAGTTCTCTAATATTACAAAAAAAAATTGCATGTGTGGAAGTATATATACATATGGTAAACTGTATTAGCGCTTACCACTTGAAGTAGGAGTCATCAAAACTGCTGTGGGGCAAGTAAAATCTCATAGCTAAAATATTAAGAAAAAAAACGTGTAAATTTGTTTAGCTGTTTTGACTTCAATGATTGAATTCATACTTACTGATGGACATGGAACAGTAAAAGAAACTGAAATCCAGTCAAACATTCCAAAGATGTAATTTCTATGACTGAACTAAATATGGCCATTTTCACAAAAATAGTTATCTTCAAGAAACAGTCATACAAAACGCATACAAACTGGTTTGGATATGGCAGAAGAGTGGGATTTAATACCATATCATTTGTACTTCATGCTTTTCATCTACTGTTCTTTCATAGCATAATTGTTCTCTATGTGTGTTTAACTTTGTAAGGTTGTGTCAGGTTATAGTCTCTAAGACTGCACATGCTGGTGTTAACTGAAAAACCCCTTGACCATCCAGGTTAATCACTTCCCTTTACACAACAACTGAATGTCCCGCAAGCATATTTAAGGTATCACATACCCCTGAAGAAGTCAGGGTAATGTTATTCCACTCTGTGGCTTCAGGAATGAAAAGGAGTACAGCACATGATATCCATAGATACCATCACTAGCAGCAGCTCTCCTACACACATGGAGGAAGCAGAAAATGTTCATTTCCTCCTCCCCATCTGTGGAAGATAGACCTAAGTCCTACATATTTCCTGACTTTGCTACCTGTCTTACCTTGGGACCCCATACACGCATCCGTATTCCAATTCTATAAAAAATAGTTAATTCCTCTTTCCCCACGTACCTCTACTTACTGTATCATAGCTCCCATTTACCTCTGATTACTAACACTACATCTGTTATCGCTATTTGTCTTAGATGGGTTGGTGCATTCTTAACAGAGCAAACAGCCTTTAGGAAGACACTGAAAAAATGGATCCATGTGGGAAAAGCAGAGCCTACTCGAGAAGGATATAATCATAGAATCATAGAAATGTTTGGGTTGGAAAAGATCATCTAGTTTCAACCCCACTGCCACAGACAGGGACACCTCCCACTAAACCAGGTTGCTTATGGCCCTGCCCAAAATGGCCTTGAACACTGCCACGGATGGGGCATTCACCACTTTTTTGGGCAGCCTGTTCCAGTGCCTCACCATTCTCACAGTAAAGAATTTCTTTGTTATATCTAACACAAATCTCCCATTTAAGTTTGAATCCATTACCCCTTATCCTATCACTGCAGTCCCTTATTAAGAGTGACAGAAGTCTTTCCTAGAGCAATCATATGCATGTTCTTAAGTCTTAACACTCTGGTCTTAAAATTGTCGATACCTCAGCATATTCTGTTAGAATATCCATTGTAACTCAGACATTAAACTATACAGATCTGAGATTCTGTCAGCCAGATTCCTAGATTGGCACACAAAAAACAGACACCGAAAAACCCAGATTACTGCAAGTGAAGCACTAGGGAGAAAATTGTGCAAGGTTAAATTGTGGTGTGTCCATATGAATGTGAGAATGAGCTATGACAGGGTTTGTAAGGTCCATTGCATTTCCCTCTCTTCCAGTACAGAGCTGAAATATATTATTCCTTTAGCAAATGTTTTGTAATGTAATATTCAAACTTGTCAAACGAGCTCCTGTAGAGCCACAAGCAATCTCCTTGAAATATTGAGCCCTAAATAACTGATTTTATTTCCTGACTGAGAGTTTTTGTTTTTTTCTTATCTTTCATTTCCATCCAGCAGACAATGTAGTGTTCTCACTAGAAGAGATGGTGATAATGGAGATAAATACAATGAATTTAGATATGACTGTTAGAATGGGAAGATATTGCTGTACATGTGAGTTCTAGGGTATTCTCCCATTTGAAAAGGAGAGGGGAAAGTGGAAGAAAAGTTATTTAGTGCAGTATTAATCATATTTAAGAGCAACAATAATAATTAAAAGAGTAACTTGTAGCTCTAAGTTTGCAAAAATAAAAATTAGAAAATATGAATCTTAACCATGTTTCTACTGTTAGTGGCTAGCCTTTCTTCATTATTATTTCACATAGAAATTGTCAAATAAATAGTCAATACAAAGCAGAAGAACTGAGAAAGTCAGGACAGATAACACTTGCACACGTGCTATACTACCATCTGTGAAAAAAAGTCCACTCATTCAAGGACTATGACAGAAAGAGATTATCTGAGTGTGTTACAACTTTTGTCAACATACTCATCTTGCCTTTAAAACAACAATTTGATTACCAGGAATGACATAACCAGAGCAAGTTGTGTTGGAAGCTGAATAAAGAGCTATGTCTTGCCCTACTGCTACTACAGTTATATTCTATAATTCCCCACGTAAGCACTGAGTACACATATTCCCCTACAGTCTTTGTCACTTCTGAGTAATCCAGTGGTTATTTCATATCTACTCCACAGTTCATTATTTGGGTTTTCTCTTGCCTTTTTATGTATCCTTGAGTATGAACTGATGAATAATCACTGCAGAATTGCCAGAAAAGCTCTGAATGAATTCCAGGAATTCAAGTGACTTGTACAAATTCATCCAAACAGCTATGCTAAACCAGTCATCTGAACCAGGGTTTGCCATGACCTACACCACACAAAGTGGGGAAAAATTCTCACTGAAGGCTTCTTGAAAGAGCTAGGTACCAAGAAGGAACCTGTGTATATTTGCCCAACAAGAAAAAATGTAAGGGGAAAGGGGTGGTGAGCAAGGCAGAAAGGGAGAGGAAGGAGAAAGAAACGGAGTGTGAGAAGCGAAAGAAAGCAGAAGAAGAGAAGGAAAGAGGGAGGGATGAAAAAGGGTGGGGCTTTTACATAAAATTACAGAAGAGAAAAAGGAAATAGGCACCAACAATATACAGTCATTGTCTAGGATTTAGATATGAGATGTGCGATGTAACATTTTTGATCTTTGTAGAAACAAGAACTAAATAATATGATACTTGCTATTCTCCGTTCTTTTCATCCCTTTCTTAAATTACTTTTCTCTGTATCTTTTTTCTCCACTTTACGTTCTAAATAGGGAAACTTCATATTTGCAAAGTAAAGCTTCAAATACCTGTAAATCATTACCAGGTCACACAAGTATGCAAACTTCCTGTACAATTTTTCAACTAAAAATAAAGGAAAAATGAAATTTTAAAAGCCAAACAATTAGGCCTCCAAAATAGATAAAGCACAGGATTTCTGGGGTTTTGACCCCTGTGTTTACATATAAATTCAAGTTTCTTTGTCACTCATCTATGTACATATGCTATTGTTTAAGTTGCTCACAGACAGATGGACTAAGTGTTTGGTTACAGAAACCCAACCTATAATAAGAAAAATAGCTCCTGGAAGCATTAAAACTACACAATTGCTTTTCAGAACTTATTATTTACAACAGAATCCAGAAACACTAATCAGGTCACTGGGCTGGATTCTACACAAAAGATATAGTGAGACAAAAACCATTTTTGAAAATTTGCAGTCTGTTTCCAAAACATCACAAAAACTAGTTCTTACTGCTGGCAATGGTCTTTCTAGCAATATATTTTCCCATCAGAAAATTATGATCTGGAAAGACATTGAACTACTAGTATGAAAATTATTAGTTTTCTTGAATCTCAAATTTTGGTTTTTTTTAAATGTTTTTTTCTTTTTTGAACTTTCTTCATTTTTAATTCATGTTTCATTTTTAAATTGTACTAATTTTTACTTTTGTAATTTTTAAACTTGTGGAAGGTTAAATTAAAAGAAAACAGATCAAATATTTTTACTAACTTTCTCTCTATCTTTCATAGTATTTTTTGTTGACTAGAAAATAATTAGATTTAGTCTTCTTCAAGTTCAAGAAAAAAAATGGAACAAACCCTGGAAAACTGCTAAAGCTGATAAAAATATTTCTTAAATCACAAAATAAGAAAATAC
>WTXV02056186.1:0-10711 GCA_009823435.2 Nymphicus hollandicus | reverse complement strand
CATGGCAGGGGGGTTGGAACTAGATGATCTTAAGGTCCTTTCCAACCCTAACTATTCTATGATTCTATGATTTTCAACAATGAAGTCTGCTGTTCTAACAAAGCCACTTCATTTATAGTATTTGGTGGAAAAGAAAAAAAGACAGAACAAAGATGATTTGCACATTTGATAGAGACATGAAAATAATTGGTGATATTATTTCTGAGATTCAGTGAGAAGTGAAAAGCACTACTAACATTTATTTGGCAATATTACAAATATTGCATATCTTAATCTCATTACAACATGGGTTATTTTTATTTCTTAAAAGTCAGTAGTTATTTGTTGAACATAATTTGACAACTTACTTTGATACTTCTTTAAAGTTTTTGACAGAAAGGTTTTATCTTTAGATAAGGTTTCCTCATCTATACTCAGGGATTTTTAGCAGAATAAAATCTTTAATGGATATTAATGGAATAAGATGACAGCTTGAAGGTTTTCTTGGATAAATCCATTTTAAAATTATTTCTCAGGCCTTGTTTCATGAAAGCAAATATGTGTGTGTTTCAGTTTAAGCTTATATATGATTTGAAGTCAGTAGGAATTAAAGTAATATTTAAGTGCTTGTTGACTAACAAAAACCTAAGCATGTACTTAACAGTAAATGCTTTACTGGATTGAAACTCTTACAGTTTAAATGTTTTCTCCAGCTGCGGTGAGAGTAGAGTGAAAGAAGAGTGAAAAATTACCTTTGATCTCACTGAACCATTTAAATTATAGGCACGGCTCTCTAGGAACTGAATCAGGCCAATTCAGCAGAATGAAGCTTCAAACTATTCTTCTTACATGTAACACTAATTTCACTGGGTGTGAAATTGCTTTCTGCTAATCCAAAAGCATGAAATAAGAACACAGCAAGGAATACCTCATAAAAATAAAGTTCCCCACTGATGGTTTCTAGCAGTGGGTAGTGACTTAACAGAGGGAAAAGGTGTGCTCATTGCACAGGTTTGCTGGAAACTCAAAAACTCACTTTCAATTATTTCTTTAGTACCCCAATTTATTCTTTTCCAAAGATGTACTAACTTTTAGTTTCACAAAACAGTGAAATTATTGAAAGTGGAAATATTGATGCAAAGGATATATATTAGGAATGTACATTTTTGTGTTTTGATACATCTGCTGAAAATATGAAATCATTTTTTGACAAATGAACCCTCCAGTGCAGTGCAGCAATAAAAGCTGTGCTAGCTAATACTAGAAAATGGTTTATCATTGACACATGTAAATCTCTGTGATAAGGCCTTCCAAAGAATTATTTTCTGTTAGTCCACACATGTTAATACAATCTAAAGAACTGAGTTCCCCCATATTACAGACATACGATAAGTTGTCATTAGAAGTGATAGTGCATTAGACATGCCAGAAAAAAATCCTGCAATGATATAAATATCCTGAAAAGTTTATTCATTGTATGAGAGGAAGGTCTGCCTCTGTTCTGAGAAGTGTTCCTGCTGAAGGCATGACAATCATTCAAGACCACTCCTTTGCAGTGTAGTCTGGTAAGGTCTAAGTAGAGAATTGTTTTAAGATGGGGAAAACTATATGACCTCTGGAGACCTTCAAATCGTCTTGCTATACTACAGAACAATTTCTGAACTATTTGTCCTTACTTAGAAAGTTTCACATCGTTACATTAAGGAAGTATTCATATCAAAGCTTTTATGAGAATTTTATATGTTGACTCCAAAAGCCAAAAATTATTAACTCACTGGCTTATTATTTAGGTTTTGCTTTTGTAACATGTAAACATTAAGATAAAGTAGTCTATCACTTATTTAAGTCTATTTCAGTGTTCCTGTTTTTCTCTCTCCTACGAAGACAGGTTGAGCGAGTTGGGGTTGTTCGGCTTGCAGAAATAAAGGCTCCAGTGAGACCTTACAGCAGCCCTCCAGTACCTAAAGTGGACCTACAAGAAATCTGGAGAGGGACTTTTGACAAGGGCGTGTAGAGATAGGACAAGGGGGAATGGCTTTAAGCTGAGAGAGGGGAGATTTAGATTAGATTTTAGGAAGAAATTCTTTACTGTGAGGGTGGTGAAACCCTGGAACAGGTTGTCCAGAGAAGCTGTGGCTGTCCTGTCCCTGGAGGTATTGAAGAATGGGGCTTTGAGCAGTGTGGTCTAGTGGAAGTTTTCCCTGAAGGACTAGAATTTTTCTGTGGCATAAAAAAAAAGCAAGAATGAGCACTGCTAACTGCACTAACGTAGTACTGAATCCAGAGTTGCAGAGCCAGCCCAGTGCACTGAGTGAGGAACTAGTAGTCATCCATGAGCTGAGTGGAGGTAAGAGGAGACAAGGGCTAGTGTGGTGTGGGCAAAGCTAAATCTTTACTTTTGACATGCACAGTAGTAGTATACAAAGTCAAGATGGAAGTGCAAGTGCCTTATCACCTCAGCTTTTGGGGCAAAATGAGATTTAGGACAAGATAACCAGCTCTCAGCTGATTGTTTCATTTTCCCCTATCCCTTTCCACTTTCCTCAGTTCCAGAACCTCCCAGTGATCTGGCAAAGTCATCAGGCTGAAAACTGAAGTAATAGAGAGAGGGTTTTTTTCAGCTTCACCAATTCCTTGGTTTGGGTCTCCATACTGCTGTAAAAACAGCTCTTCCAGAAAAACAGAAGAGGCGGTCAGGAGTAGAGGATGTATGTGAGCCACATGCGATGGTGCTACAGCTGTAGAAACTCACATAAGATGATAATGATCTCACAGACATATTTTTCTCAACCTATTTCTTGCCATTGACTCACTTCAGAATATAGTGGTGTCACAACACCTGTTTCCTACTGAATCTACATAGCATCTAAAGATGTTTTATGAGACTGCTGTTCTTAAAAACAAAAAAAAAAACCAAAAATAACCCCAAAAACCCAAACAAAAAACCCACAAAACCCCAACCCAATCAACCAAACAAAAAAAACCTCACCAAAAACCAGCTTAGAGTTGCATATCTATATTTAATTACAAAATTAGCTGTTGGACCTATGAAATAATCTGGTTCATCAAAATTAATGAGAATAGTCAGTAAAGACACAGTGAAATCTCTCTTTAGTGATTTATAATATTCTCTGAACTGCTGAATTTTAAACTGTAGTCCTTGACAATATACTCTATGAGTTGATTCCAAATGAAGTGATTTCATTTGTATTCCTATTTCTTTTGCATTCCTATAGAACATTATTTACCTTTTATAACAGACATGCCTTTTTCATTGTCTTTTTTTTCTTATTTTGGCCTTATCTTCACAAATATTTGAGAATCCATCTTCATGCACTTGAAAAAGAAGTCTGACATTCTAGTGTATTTGTTTTGTTCTAATCTTATTACTGCAATCTCTCATCAGAGCCAAATTCAACCCAAGATCTTGCCTATCTCGAATTCTTTCTATCATTCATAGTTATTTATTATCTTCCTTTGAAACACATTGCCACAAATATTGGACAGTTCCCCATGTGAATCTCTCAACAGTTATTATCAAGCTGCTATTATCTTTTCTGATTTTTGTCATTTTTTCTTTCCTTTTTCCATTATTTCGTATGTCTATTTTTCCTGTCTTTAGCAATCTCTTTTCTTCTGTAATTGCATCTCACCACTTGGAACATAAAATATGTGAAATCTGTCATGGCTGTTAGTTTGAAGACCAGACCCTTTACTGCTGTAAAATACATCTTAATTTACCTGAGTTAGGTTTTGTTCTTCTTCATGATGTATTTAACATTTTTATTTCTCTGTATTTCTCCCTATCTTTCACATATTTCATAATTCTGGAATGCAAATTGTATGTTTTGGAGCTCTTGCTCTTTTTTGTTGTTTAGTAGACTACTAACTTTCCCTCCATTCTGTCTTATTTTTATTTCTGTAAAACATATAACAATTTTGGGCATATTTCACTCATTCTCACTCACAACTCTCTGCCTTTCTGCTGTTTTAGCTTTATTTTACCTGCTGTAGTGGTATTTCTATCTGTTTATGTCTTGCCTATGTGTCTGTAATGATTCAATTTTTTAATTATCCTGCAGGAATGTAAATATTTTGCAGATTTCCTATGCCATTGTCCTTCTCTGTCCTTCTCATCCATTCCATATATATTTATTTTACCAGTTGAACCCTTTTTTTTAATCAAAAACTTCTCTTTGAGGGGATTAATGGGTTGATTAATTATTGCTATGATATATGAGCATAAGGTAAATACAGCAGCAGAATTTATCTAAAAAAGATAGGGAATTATGAAAAAGTTAGCATTTGTTTTCACTGTGGAGTGAAAGGTAAAACACAGTCCATAATTTTCCTCACTTGGGATTTGGAAGCAGTGAAGTCATGCAAGTACCCTGCTGACAGGGCTTTTTAACTCAGGTGCAATGATAGCCAATGTGGCAATGCTGCTTCTGTGATGAACCAGGTGAATATTAATGCTATTGGGACCTGTAGTTGTGACCTTAGTGTGGGAATATTTTTAAGAAAATATCGGTGAGGACCATATGGGAATAAAAATTCAGTTGAAGAGGAGAAACATGCTGACAGAGTATGATATAAGCTATATACAATTTTATAGTCTGCTGCGTTAAATGAATCTCTCAGCCCGAGGTATCCATTTCCACCTTCAGCCTCACTGTGCTCTTCACAGCAACACCAGAGTCACTTCACTGCTAAGCTTTGTCTGGCAAAAGGCCCTGGAAAAAGCCCTGCAGAGAAGGTGTAAAATATTAGTGCAAAATTAAAAGAAATAGCTTCAGGCCTCCTAATACTTTTTTCAGGTTGTGAACAGCCCCGGTTTTGATCCCTGCATCACTAGCTCCAGAAAATGGGCTACTCAATAACCATTTATTCTTCTCTGTGTGATTCCTCAGCTCATGACATTTCTGTACCAGCTTAAGGAGGACGGATGATGCCAGAGGAACAACCAAGCCAGTCTTCTGTGCTGCAGGGGAAGCAGTGGGAAGAACTGTACATGCAGGGTCTCCTCCCAGGCTGACTTTCAGAAGAAATCAGGCAGTTCTAGAGTTTCAGGAATAATTCCTGCCTGGAGTAATGCAAGATTCACATATCAAATGATATATGTCCTGGTTCTATAAGTGCTCTTCACAGTTTATGAGAACTGCTAATTGATAAGCTGAATTTAGCCTTTGTGTAAGAAAGACTTTCTGAAGCATCTTCCTTAGGGCTAAGAAGCACTGGACACTTTAATGTTCTCCAGCACATTCCCAGGTCCTTATTAATATGAGAATGAAGCATGCTATGTCAAATTGTTCACTTGAGAGCAAGTCCTTTGATCTTGTTTAACATTTAACTAGAGCTTCAAAGTCAAGCTCGTTTAGGCAGCTACAAGAGCATGGTCCACACTCTTTTCATATTATTTCTCATTAGATATTCTTTCTCCCACACTTTATTCTTTTTACTAGTGTTTAACTTTTCCAGTCTTCTAATTACATTCTGCTGAGTGTATGCTGTGTTCCATTACTGCTCTTGCTCTATTTTCATGCTTGTTACAGACTCTATTGATTTTAAAGATTATTGTTTTGGATTGCAGTAGAAAGCAGGCATTGATCAAATGAAGGAGTGGATATGGCTGTGAATATTCTCATTTATTGCCCAGAGACTAACCACTCTTCTGGCTTTCCCAGAAAATAAATTGCTTTAAAATAATTATACTAAAATAGCGCTTTATGGTAATTTCTTCTGAGAATTGTTTTTAAGGATGTCTAAACTTAAGACTGAAAGTTCACTTTTGACTCCTAAATTAAGATCTGACTTTCATGAATGCTCACACTCTGGTAATTTAACCCAAGAGAGTTGCTTCATACTCTACCAAATCAGAAAATCATACTTTGGTGTCTTTGTGTAGACATAGGAAGCCAGGTTTATATTTGGTTGAATTTGAACATCTCATAAATTTTAGGTTTACATTTTCAGGAAGAATTCACATTGGGTTTAATTTCTTAAGTTTGTGCTTTTATCTGAAAGGATAGAGATTATCCTGTACGTTGCTCACTGGAATTAATTAAGAATGAGTCACAAAAATGCCATGATGGTCCATCATACTTCTTAGGCTTTCATTTTATTCTCTGGATTGTCCTCTTTCCAAATTAGTGAAACTGATACAGCTATTTTCAATAAATCATGAAGAATATTTTCTACTGAATCTTGTGGTTTCTCAAAAATATTACTTAGATGCCCTATTTTTCATTATTTTAGATGAATAATGAAAAATATTTTGTTATATTTATGTCCATGTTTGATCATGTATGCAATTCTAGGACATGCTACACCTTTAATTTATGTACTTTTTGCCAGATGATTCCATGGTCATTAGCGTGCCTTCAGATTGCTACTGTAATTAGTCACCATGTAATCTGGAGCCTAATAATCATACATAAATTCCCTACTAATTACCCTATAATCTACTATTTGTTGATTAGAAGAGCATGGGATGAGTATTTCTACTATTATTAATCTCAATTTACATGATAATTATAGGGCTGTTACAAATTTTTCTTGTTTACTAGCTTGGCTATGTTCTACGATATTTTGTTGTGTTAATAAAATACTCCTTTTTTATGTTCATCCATTTTAATCTCTACTCAGCCAGCTTCTGCTTACTTGCACTTCTAACCTGGATTGTTCTTGGGCTGGTACACATGCAGGTCATTACAATAGGTCATCCTTTGTTTTCTATGAAAAGTGCCCTGGCAAGTTTTGAGGCTTCAGGATATAAGTCAACATTTATGTGAAATAGTTACAATGCTCTTGTCTAGTTTAAATGTAGGGTGAAACCCTGCCTGTTCTGAAGGAAAAACACAGGGAGCTGTTGGTCTGTGGATCAAGAATGTACACATACCTGCTCTGAAGTTCAGGAGGAGGCAGTGTGGTTGGATACTTGGGTGAAGATGAAAGGGGAAAAGAATAAGGTTAATTTAATGGTAAGGATTTACTATAAACTGCCAAATGGAGTAGGTGGATGAGGCTATTTTTGTGTAGCTATGTAATGCATTTAAATAGAGGGGTTGTAGTAGATGGTTTTAATTAAATTTGTATCTTTGAAAGAGTAATTTTGCTTTTCACACACGTAATAACAACTTGTCAGATGGACACAATATTTTTATTTGAATAAATGGTTAGTGCTAGCAGTTTTAGATGTGATTCTAATGAGCCAGATAAAAAAAAAAAATCTAAAGACAGAAGATATGTTGATGTAAGTGATTATGAGGTGTATGGTGTATAAGAATGCAGAGATGGAAGAGGAGGAGGATAAAGACTGACAGAAGTATATTTCAACAAAGGAGACACAAATTCAAAATGCTGTTAAGTAGGGTTTCTTAGGAAGATGGAATGAAAGAACAATAACTATCAGGTAGAAAGCTATAACTCACTTAAAGAATTAAATTTTGCAACAGCAAAATACCTTAATACAAAAAAAAAAAAAAAAGAGAATTTAACAAATATAATTACAGGAATTATATGAAGTCAGTAAGATGAAATCCAATAAAGAAAAATGCATATTAAGGCACTTAAGAATAAAAAAAAAAACCCAAAGAAAACAAATAAAAATGGAGAGTCATTCCTCAGGCAGAAGAATTACAGAAAAGGATTTTGAAGATATTGCATGCAACAGCATAATAAATGTAAATCAACAGTGTGGTGTGGTTAAAAACAATATTCAAATTTCAATCTAGGGGGCATTAGCAGCTATACATAACACAGGTAGTAATTATTCTGCTTTTTCCAGATCTAGAGAGGCCTTGGCTAAAATGAAATGTCTTAATTTTAAGAATTACTCCCTGAGATAGACGTAGGCAAGTTAGAATGAGTTCAGAGTAGAGCTAAAAATGGTAAAAGATTTTGACAATGTGTTCTCTGAGGACAATTTGAAAGCCCTGAGTTAACTTAGTCTAGAAAAATGATTGCTAAAGAATATATCCTCCTGTATATGCAGGCTGTTACACAGGGATGCTCAGTTATCTTCCATGTCCACTGGAGGACAACATTAGCTGAATTTGCAGTAAGAGAGGTGTAAGTCAAATGGAAAAAAATAATATTCAAAACATATTGATAATCAGTAATATGAACAAGCTGCCTAGTGTAAAAATATGTGTATTTCTATTAATGGAGGCTTTGAAAGAGAGAGTAGGTGAACATCTATTAAGAATGGTCTAGCCTGCTTCAGTAGAGGGAGATGGACTCGATAACTTTTTTGTTCTTATGCCATTCTGACATTGCCAGGGTTCTTTTAAATCTTTGGAAGTAACACCTTGGACTTTTGAGAGGGTTTTACCTCTTGAATAAGTTGGATGTGGCTAAGCATGGAGCTATAAACAGGTAAAAAGCTGATATCCTACAGGTGAACCCTGTGGAGACTAGGCAGCTAAGGATTTAATTCAAGACACAGAAAATGCAATGGCAGAATACATGAGTGAGCTTTAAGCCTCCTTAATTCTTACCAGTTTTTATGCTGGATCAGTGGACCACAGGATTTAGTGTATGATCCCCAGAAACTAGATAATTAGATGGAAAATACACTGAGTCTGTGGTATGAAATCACATAGCTCAGCTACACCATATTTGAAATGTTTTGTAATTATAGTTCAGATTGATGCTCACAATTTTAAATAAAATAATTTCTACTTGAATGCCTTCTTTCATATTCAAAATATACATTTTCATTATAACTGACTCATAAGTTTTTATTCTTGTGGGTGATAAGCTATATGTCTGTTTTGAATCATTTGGAACAAATGCAGAAATTAACATAAATAAATGAACAAATTCAAATGAAACTATACCTTTGGTAATCAGATAATATTCTAAATAAAAAAGTCTCACCCACCTTAAATATGGAAGAGAGACTGATTTTCATGAAAATTCTTGGAAAATTTGAATGAGAGCCTTCCTCTTCTTACATTGTTTTAGTGTAAAAAGAAAATTTTATTTACATCTCCCTATCACATCAATGTCAGTCATGAATTACAGAGAAGTCATCACTCAAGATCTAGCTTTGTACAACAGAATGCACCAGCACATAACCAGTATTATTATTAATACAATGATTTAACTGTTGATTTGCTCTGAATAAATAGAAAAATAGTCTTTATACAACTCAGTGATATATCAATGGACTCTTATTGTGTAAGATGTTGTGAGTGATCACACTAAGATACTTATCTAGAATATGTTTCCTATTAACTTCTGTTATGTAGAAGAAAATGTTAGGGATATATATTTTTATGATAACATAATTGAGTCTCATTAAAAGCAACACACTCATTAGTAACAGGGTGTGAAAAAAAATAAGAAAAGAAGTACCCTTAAATTGCTGTAAAATCTATTTCTCACAGGCAACTCAATCCATATGTATGGTGGATTGTTCAGCTATAATAGCAATATTCAGGATTTTCCTTCTTTTTGAACATTTGCTCATGGAAATAGAGGTAGTCCACAGTGCTCTTCTTTTTCTGCCCCTTTCAAAATCCAGCCATTCTGTGTTTTGAAGAACCATATACAACCACTGGGGAGATTTCTTAGATTTTGTCAGTAAAAAAACACAGATTATATCAGGGGATAAAGAAGGGAACTCCCATCACTGCTGTCACTGCCCAGGCACTATTGATGATGTAAGTACCTAAAATTAGGCTTAAAAGTTACAAAGCCATTTTGCTTTTAAATCCCATATAATTCATGAAGAGTGGCTTCTAAATTAGGCCTCTTTGAACCAGAGGATAGTTTTATGAAAATCTCTTTGAGTCCCTGCCTCAAATATAGAAGTGCAAAATCCTGGACTGTCAGCTAGAAGGAAAGGAGGAGGCTGTGATACACAGCTCAGCTGAACCTGGACAGGGCAGGGATCATCAAGGACTAATCTGGTTATTAAGGAATTATTGAGACAAGATTGACAAACTGTGGGAATGACGTGCTAAAAGGGGAAATAATCATTATGCATACAAGAATGGAAAACGGAACAAACAGGTAACCCACAGGGAAAAGTCTGTTGTGGAATAAATTGGAGAAAATAGAGTGGGTAAAGACTGCAAAAGGTTTTGCAACCAGAGTCACATGCATCTATTCAGAAATTAGGGTTGAAGTAGATACTACTTAAGTGTTGTTAACCCTCTATTGTAGTTCCCAACTCTACTGATGACCTATACTGACCATCACCATGATAAAACTGCTTCTGTTTTATTTTGGTTTCAGTTTACAATTTAGAAAAATCATACAGAGAAGGACACATTAAGGAAATGCAAAGTTTCCAAGTACTCAAAATTAAGAAATGCCATTGAGGCTTGCCTCTTATGTTCACGAACTACCTTTATTTGCATGATCACAGGACCTGGTCTCATGGGCCTGCTCATCACAGGATCTTAAGTTTCATTTTCACTGCACATGGAGGCTTTGAAAAATCAATGTCTCACTTCCCATAAAATAAACACCATATACTCTGTACTGCAATTATTCACTGAATGTAGCAAAAGAGTAATGAACATGTAATAACACCTATGCTAATGTAGATGATATAGTGGGAGCTTGAATCAAGGTGACATAGGTGACTGCCGTGGTATAAGCCTAGCTGGTAGCTCCAAACCACGCAGCTGCTCGCTCACTCCCCCCCGCCCCCGCCCATCCACACCCCCCCCGCCGGCCTGCGGGGAGAATGGAGCGGAGGGTATCCAACTGGGCTGCC